>JBBPBS010001130.1:6260145-6282784 GCA_037974835.1 Cicer judaicum
ATATTTTTAAATATATTCATATATATATATATATATATTATAATTTTAAATAAATTTATATATTTTAATAATTGGAAGTAACTTTTTTAATAATTTTTCATATATTCGTATTTTATGATTATTTTTAATAATGTATTTTTTATCAAATAGAAAATATATTTTTATTTTATAAAATATTACTAAAAATATAGATTGACTAAAAGAAATTACAAGATTGTCCATGAAAAGAGGAGTAAATAAAGAGCATTTATATCGATATTTAGGAGTGATTAGTCAGTTTTTTTTATTAAATTTAATGAATAATATTCTAAATTATTACCATTGCTAAATGACTAATTATATTATAAAATAATAATATAAAATAATTTATAAATTCATTATAAAATAACTTATAAAATAATTTGATAATAATATAAATTATAAATTATTATCAAATTGTAAAATAATTTATAAATTATAAATAACTGTAAAATAATTTTATAATTTATAAATTTATTATAAAATAATATTATCAAATAGATTTTGGATGTATGAAATAAATTGTGGAAGAAAGATGAAAAATAGTGTAGAATTAAAGGAGATTAGGTATTGAGAGTATGATAGAGAGGGGAGAAAGGAGGAAATGTCCACATCAGCTTTTTGGCTGATGTGGGAAATATTTGTATATGTGACATTCGAGAGTGAGGTGGCATTCGGGGGTTTTCGGATGTCTGTTTTAAATATATATAATAGATAATAGATTTTCTCCCTTTGTAGTTTCAACTACTTTTCTATTTTCTCAAAAGACAAATGAGTCTCCATTATTGAGTCCAAAGTATAACCTTACAATCTCTGCTCCCCTTTTGTTAAGTGTGTTAAGAAGCTTCACTACACCGTGCTTCTTTAGCTATCTCTCAACCATCTTCTCTAGAATCATTTCAAGTTGCCTTGGCATAATATGGGCCCTTTGATATAGATTAAAAAAATGATTTTAATTTTATATTTAAAAATAAAATAAAAATTATGGAAACCTTTTTAAAAACAGTGTAAACTATTTTAGACTAATTTGTTACATATTAAAAAATTATTTTTGAAATTCATTTCAAATAGCCTTGACATGACATATGTATTATATTCCAAATTTGTCATTAACTTTCTAAAATGCCGTTAAACAGGTTCCCGAAATTACAAATATTTCAAATACATTTATGGTTCTGTCAAACGATACTCAAATTTATTCTTCTATCAAATTCCGTGGACTAACGTCATTTTATTTTAGAACTAAATTGATAGTAAGTAGTTAAATATAAGGATCTAATTGATAGTAAGTGATTAAATATAATTACCAACTTAACGGTTTAAGTACTTGATATTTGATAGAAAGATGGATGGGAGTAATATTTTACATAATCAAATACGTATTTGAAATAAAATACTTGTAATATCAATGACTTATTAAATAACATCTTACAAAGTTAATGGCGAATTTGGTGATTTAGTTTGGATTCATACTAAGTAAGTCAATATACTGAACTTATAAAAAATATATATAGATACTGACCTTGTGAATATTACAACTATTAAACACCACACTAATATTATATTTAATATCCAATGAGCAAAAGTTGTACAATACATTTGCGAAAATCTACTCAATAGGTATAGTTGCAATTGTCTCATTAGATTTTTTGGTTTTAACTTTTCGGTTCTTGGTTCTCAAGTGAATGAGACTTAATAACAATTCGGAGTTCAGTCAAGAGGTAAGTAAAACTTAATCAAGAATTGTTCTAGTCAAGATTTGAATTCGAATTCTCTCAAGCGATTCATTCTTAACTGAAGCTTGTTAATCATCTGAGTCTAGTCACTTTGTTGTAGTTGAGTTGTGTCACCAGATGTGAAATACAAGTCTTGATAACTATATATATTTTTAATGCATTTATTTTATTGGGCAACATCTGCATGTACAAATAAAATTTTAATACACATAATTGGGTTTTGGTAGTAGGTGAGTAATTGTATGAAGTCCACTTAAAACATGATATGATATACAAGAATAGACATGTATGATCAGCATGTTTGTGATTAATGTAATAAATTATATTATTGCAACTTGTTTTCCTACTATTAAACAAAGAAAGTATTCCTACTCTCACATTCTGATAGATCTCAAAGCTACCATAAAATCATCTCTAACTTCATTCAACATTGCACTTGTAGAAGATGGTTGTTGCTTTGGTTGGAAATGCCATTTCTCTCTGCTTCTGTTCAAACCATGAGGATCTAGTGAAAGGATCAAATGGTAAGCAAATAATTGATTTTGGTTGAGAACTTGAGATTAAGGGTTGTTCTGATATTGGTGAGAGTTGTATGTTGCAATTCATTATTCATTTTGATTCTTTTCTTGTTAATAGGGATGTCATGTCAATGATAAGACCTCCATGGTGTATACACATATCCTACGAACACCTGACATGATACTGACACGTTGGCATCGGTAATATTTTGAGAAAATAAATTGATTGAATGTGATTAATATGTTGGTGTTACGTCGGTGTCAGACACCAGGACACATCTTTAAGAAGTGGCAACTGCTAATTGAATAAAAGCCATAAGCATATAAATAACCCAAGCTATTAACAAGGAGAATGTTGTTTCATACTGCAAAATTAGAAGCAAAAAAGCTACTTTTCAGTCGTTTACACAGCTCTGTGCTATAAATGGCTGCTGTGATGTTGGCTAGGTAAATTGAACTGAAAATTGAATAATTGATGTCATAATGCAATCCAAATTAAAATATATGAAGCAAAAACTGAGAATATGTGCAATGCTGCTACTGAAGATATGAGTAGAAAAACTTTGGGAAATGAAAATGATAACGAAAAAATTTGTTCAAAACAGGAAAATACTAAGTTCAGAAACCAAGAGAATCTTGAAAAATCTTGAAATTTAACATGAAGCCAAATACCTGGGGAAAATATGCTGGTTGTGGACTGTGTGATGTCTGTTGATCTTTATGTCTGCCTGAATTTCATTCCTTATAGAATTACAAAGGTTTTTCATCTTTAGGTATGCTGTTGCGATGGTAATGGTGTCCATTAGGTAAATTTCAGAGGTGCTTGAAACAAATTCATCAGTCTCCATCATGTGTTCTCTACACCTTTTTCTTGCTGCAATCTGTCCACAATAACCATTTCATTTAGACTCAAAAACAGAGATGTAGTTATTATTACAAGACTGATCCAGAAAAACTTTATGATATGAAGTGAAATTTTAATTTTTTTTATAAATCTCATAAGCCATTCATAGATATCCCTAAATCTTTTTCAAGCACACTCGAATATAGTAATATGCTTGAAGGCATGAAGTTATATTGAACAAAGGCATCAGTCATCAGTATAATGACTACATAAAGTTACCTGCAGATAGTTCTGTAGAATAGTTTGAGCATCTATAGATAATATATCACGAAGACTACTGTAGACCTGTAGAGCAGGACGTAGAGTTGGTGCTGCAGAATCAGATGTTGGACCTTTTATTATCATTATCGTTAATCAAATATCATCATATAAACTCATCACAAATTTATAACATCACTATTATTAATTATACATCATCATAATCACATAAATTTATCAAAACAAATTAACCTTTTATTATCACTTCACCTAAACCCGTCTAATCAAACACATACATAAAATTCATTAGACACTCAATATCACAACAATATCAAATAACACACATTTAACGAAATTAAATAAATCAACACCTTATAAATATTTCTATTCCACATTGTATTCTCACAATTTCCATATTTGCATATTAATTCATGTATCTCTCAAAAGGCTACTGCCGTACGTAGCGAGTCCTGGATTAATGGTAGAGAAATACAGTTTTTCGTTCATCTCACAATATATTATACTCATGAATTCAAACGCTCTTTCAACCCTTACCTTATTTAGACATTTTCTCAAACACATAAATCAATGGAAATTTTGAACTGCAACGCAACTGTAGATGACAAGGTACAACGAGAGAATCTGAATAATCAGCGAGTTCAATAAGTCTAAGGCCTCAAGTATAGAAAATAAAAATCCAACCAATAATAGCTCAAATTAATATGCAGAAGTAAAAAAATAAGGGTGTAAACAGTCGTCTGGTCCAAAATTTATTTTCTAGTAATTCTAAAAATCTATAATAAATAATTTATATTACTTATCCATGCTAGAAATTTTTTCTCCAAAACACTCATTCTAACATAATATTATTCTTCCTTAACATACATAAATCTAATTTTAGTCAAAAATCTCATACTCAAAATAGTAACTATAATTATTACTATAATATATTTTCAAAATAATAACATAAAAATACATCATCTTTATAAATTAATCAAAATGATAAAATAAATAAATATAACATCAACGATTTATATTAATTACTAAATCAAAATGAATATTTATAAAATCATCATACCGCAACAACTATATAGAAATAAAGAAAGTCAATATCAATATTACTAATATCTCAAGATAATTATTTGTAAAATAATTAATTAAAATAAGATAATTTTTTAAATAATAAAAAATAATAGTGTGCACACTTAACATTAGTCAGCATGCAAGGAAATATCAAATTAACTACAAACACACATATGCACGTAAAATCGCCTAAACTCTTATATTTTAAAATATGTACACTAAAATACTATTATTTTTAGAAAAATATATAAAATATAAAAATATAATATTTATATCACTCATTTAGTCTAACATGTACAAGATTAAAACATCATATAAAGAAAATTAATCCTAAATTTAATTAACAAATATTCTAAAATAATTTTAACACCATCTTAATTATTTAAAATTATATTTCATCTATAAAATAATTTATTATAAAATTTGGGATGTTAAAGTATCTTTACGGTCTCTTCAACCAAGAATCGTTCACGTTGATCTCCAAAAGAAGACTCTTTTAAAAATTAACCTTCAAAGTTCATAAGACTATAATTTATTTCCCTCACATTGACCCCCCAATTTAACCTTGAAAATCAATCTTATTATTATTATTCATTCACCCAATCATGCAATCATTATAGTGTATGCTTTATTTTATTTTATTTTTTTCAACTGATCTAGTTTTTCCTTCCGCTTTGCTGCGCGTGTCTTCCGCTCTGCGTCCATTTCCTTATGTCTTGCTTCCATCGATTTTCGTTGTGCCTTTCTCTGTGCTTCGTTTGCCTTTAGATGTGCTTTGTTTGCCTTTTGATGTGCTTCGTTTGCCTTTTGATGTGCTTCCTTTGCCTTCTGCCTTGCTTTGTTTGACTTCTGCCTTGCTTCCTTTGCCTTCTGGTTTGCTTCCTCTACCATTAACCTTTCTTCCCTTATTTTATTTTCCAAACCAACGGGCTTATTTGAATCAAAAGGTTCTATATCTACGGGTTTTCGGCCACCATCAAGCTTATCTACCAAAACATTTTTCTTTGAGTCTTTTGCATAACCTGCAAATAAATTAAATTACAATATTTATTAAATTAATTATTTAGTTAGAAAGTAATTATGTGTACATACATGATAACTGTTTGTATATTATTTACCTTCTTTGGATGTCCCAGTTGCCACAACAGATAAAAGAAACAATGCACAAACGAAACACAAATTAAAAGCTTTGATTTTCAGCATTGCTACAATTTCTAAGAATTTAATTGTCCTGAAACATATGAATATATTCGGCAAGATAAATAGGTATAAAAATTAAAAAAGTAGATTTATTGAGCCATTGAACGGTTATTGAGGTAAGTAAAGTGTTTAAACTTTGACAACTACGAGGTTGCTTGTTAATTTCTTTAATAATAAACATAATTCTAGTTAATAAAAAATAGTTATTGATGGCATAAAATAAATTTACTCTTTTAAATTTTTCTCAAATCTCTTTTATGTCTCTATAGGTTTTATATATACTTGTACCACAAACTTAACTCATTTCTCTCCAATAATTATTATAAACATCTACTATTTCCAAAAATTAAATTAATTAAATTAATACATCATTTTTTTATAATTCCAAAATTATTTTTTTTTAAGAGAATTTTTTTTCTTCAATAACTTACCAACATTATATATATATATACACACTTGTACCACAAACCTAACTCATTTCTCTCCAATAATTATTAAATACATCTACTATTTTAAAGAAGAATAACAAATGCAAAAACTACAACTATTGAATGAATTAGATATTCAATATATATCAAAGCACATTCCGCCACTAGATCTTTATCCCACTCAAAAGCTCACCACGATACTCCCTTTACAAGCTACCCATTCACTTCTGCTTAAGATCATATTAGTCACTAATTTATTTTTATCCGTCGTGGCACTAAAGAGTCTCCTAAATCGATTACTAAGAGTCACCCTACAAGCTACCACCCATGGATTTATCCAGAAAAAGTGTCGAAACCATTTACTACCTCCTTAACCATGTTATCCACAAACACTGTATTAATTACTACCCCAACAATGATACCTGCACAAGTCTAAAAGAAACAAAGGATGCGAACCCGAGTAAAAGTAAAATACAATTTACAACTCTTATGTTCAATAGTACATGTCTGAGCGGAATTTCTCTCAACTTGAACTTCAAGACTTATGACGTATCGTGACACGCAAAATTTGTCACAAAAAGTTACAAATTTTAGGTAAAGCTCAATAATACTTTGAGTGACACTCAAATTTAGTTTCAACTTTAAGGAGGCGTCCTGCTACACTTTGAGGACTGTCACTACATGGTCTAAGGATTGTCACAACATGTTTTTTATTTCTACCTACAATAATGACTGTCACTAAAACCTAGACAAATAAAAATAAAAATTTAATCTATTCCTACAGTATTGTCTGTACCTAAAACACATTATTATTTATTAAATTAAAGTAATTTTATCTCCTCATTAATTGTAATTCTAAATTACTAATACCTGTAAATTATATTTAAATTTCTAATTTATTTTTATTAGCTAATGTCATTGAAACATACAATAAAATATAGTTTAGTTTTACTAATTCTATTAAAACATAAAATAAATAGTTATTTTGCTATAAAAGATTCAATAAATTTTCATATCACTACAGAATAAACAATGGTACAAAAATATATGAATGAAATTTCAATATCCCTACTGCGCAATGGTGTAAAAAGAAGCAAAGCATCACACCATTCTCAAAAGCAGAATTATGCTTTGTTGTGAGAGTTTGATATGATGATGGCATAAAATGAGCATAGATGGTCCTCTTCAAATTTGATCGAGTAGTCTTTTCTTTTTCTATATCCTGAAGAAAAAAAACAAAGTGCTTGATTTAGGAATTTGAAAAACAATATTCCCCATGGTTCTAATAAGAGATGACTTCATTCAAGAAATTGTAGAACCTGGGCATCAACAATATTAATTTGAGACAACGTTTGAGATAAACTCTCTTTCCTCGGCAGTGGCAGCTTTAGCCTCGGCTTCCAGTAAAGTCCATTGAAAAATATATAGAGACATAATAATATACTAGGAAAAAAATTTAAAATGAAAATGAAAAAGTATTCTAGAGACCTAAAGTTGAGAATTGAGAGATCTTTCAACTTCAGCTCTTCTCGCATTTGTTTCCTGTTATCAAGTGAATTCTAGTCTAGAACAGATCCCAAGCAGGAGAACATAAAATAGAAGGAAAAGCAATTATCAGACATATGTTTATTACCTACATGGCTTCAATTTGCCTTAAAAGAGGCCTTGTGGATTCTACAACTTGTGTAATCAGTTCTTCACACCGTCTTTCACTTGCCTTAGGAGAAAATGTTTACCACAAACAATAACGATATTAACATGGGAAGAAACTATAAATTGAGACTTGCTTCCTAGGTTTCTGCAATAAAACATCTCCAGTGGACAAGCTTTAGTTCCTATACATTAATGAACCATAAACAACCTCCTAACAAGTTATTATAAAAATTCACCTCATCATTGACACGAAGATGCATCTGTTGTCAATAGGAGAAAATTGGACACAAGTTAAAAGAATTGCATGTTATAAACTTTTATTTTGTTTATATTATATTAAATGTGATGAAAGATCAAACCTTAGTAATTTGAATTGCAAGAAATTGCATACATTCAAACTTAAGAAAAAATTAAATCTAAGACAACTTTATTTGGTTTTTGTAAATGTTAATGATTAGATTATGAACTCAGTAATTGATTCATTTCTATGATAGTGAATTGATAGTGACGCAATAACACCAAACATACTCAATCAACTCATGTGCACCGTGGTAAATAACATACTCAATCATGTGCATTACTCCAAAGCTTAATTATAATTACATTTTTCCCGTATACTCAAAGAAACAACTAAGGAAATAATAAGTTGTTCAATAGTTAAATGAGTGAATATTTGTTTAAATGTGTCATCAAAGTCCTCTAAAAGTACTATCATACTATTCAATATATGTCAAAGATAAACTCATTTATATCACACAATATTGTTCTTGTAAATTAGCAGCAAATGCCACATGAATTTAGAGTAACATGTTGCATAACTTTCTCAACTAATTCATGTGCATCATGTCAAAGTCTGTAATTACTTTTTCATCTAATATTGTCATTGAATACTAGCATTGTACTTTGATGGAATATGTCACGAAAGTTACATGAATGTAAGATTATACCTTATTAATAACTTCATCCACATTCATGAATAAACTCAAAAAATATTACTTTCCTTTTTTATGTCGAATAAATATTGCATATAACTTTTATATAAATCTATTTACTCATTTTGTATAAAAAATTCTCTAATAATTATGATTTCTACTATATTTACAAAATTTGTACTATATTTTAACACTTGTAAAAGTTTTTAGGAGGTTAAATAATTTCACTTATATTTAATTTTTTAATATAAAATAATTATTTTTTGAGAAAATAATGCAAATAATTTTGATATTAATTATTTAATATATTAGTTTCTTGACACTGACGGTGTGATATTTTTATATATGTAATGGTATTTTACTTTTAAAAAATTAAATAAAAAGATAATAGTATATATTTATTATATAATAATTTAATCAGATTTTACTATAATACTATTTAGTTATCTTATATTACAAAATTGTTTTAGTATTATTAAAATATATTAATAAATATCTACATGAATAAATATCTATGTCTTATAAAATGACAACGATCATTATTTTAGTGTGTCAAGACATAATGTTGTCATTATAGACTAACACCATACACCATTATTTTAGTGTGTCAAGACATAATGATGTATCACACCAGAGTTTTATTTTTGTCATGTAGTACTCCAAACAATGACTATGAAAAAAATCAAGTTGTTGCATAGTTAATTGAGTGACTATTTGATATAATAGATCTCAAATCCCTCTAAATATAATACCATACTCTTCAATATATATCACAATCGAATACGTGGCTAGCACACAATGTTGCCACATAGATTTAGAGTACCGTGTTGCATAACTTGCACAACCAATTTGTGTACATCATGCTAATACTTGTGATTACATTTTTTTTCATAGACTCCAAGCATCAATTCATAAAATAATAAGTTATTTAGTGGTAAATCGAGTGGATACTATGGTGAAATGTGTCGTCAAAGCCCACTGAATTAACCACAATACTCTATAATATATGTCAAAATTGAATACAATAGCACACAATATTGTCCTTATAGACTAACATCAAATGTCACATGAATTTAGGGTATCATGTTGCATAACATGTTCAACTGATTCACGTGCATCATGTTACTTGTGATTACGTTTTGCCATATAATCCGAGCAATAATCTAGAAAATGCTAAATTGCTTAGTAGTTAATCGGGTGAGTATTTAGTGAAACGTGGCCTCAAAGTCCTTTGAATATTCCCTTATATTGTCTAATATATGTCAAAGCTAAACTCACTATCAATCCACAATATTGTAATTGCAGACTAACATCAAATACCACTTGAATTGTGATTATATTTATAGAGATAATTTAATTATAATTTACTAATTTTAAACAAAAGTTCATCCAATTGCTACTACGTTTACAAATTTTAGATAATATTTTAAGAGTTTATATATTTTATATTTTATTTAATTTTGTAATATAAAATTAGTTTAATTGTAGTTTTGATACCTCTATTTCAGCTGAATCGCGAGAGTAGTCCCCTCATTTTGTTTCTCCCAAGTTTTGGTCCCTCAAACAGAATTTTAGTCTAAAAGTGGATGAAATTTTATTTTTTTTTAAAGTCGTATACACCATTCATGATCATATATTTCAAGTACAATTGTTGCAAACGAGATATTGAGGCATTGTGTGACTTAAATAAATGCAAAAAACTTAAAATTGCATTAAGTTTTGGACCAAAATTCTGTTTGAGGGACCAAAACTGGGGCAAACTACTTTTGCGATTCAGCTAAAATAGGAGGACCAAAACTGCAATTAAGCTTATAAAATTAATACTTTTTGTAAAAATATTGCATTTAATGTGACACCCTAAACCCCAAATTTTTTTTTTGATAAAGAATATCACATAATCATAAACATGTCACATAAATCCAAAAATTCCATAATGACATCGAAATCATAATATCAAACAACATAATCCTTTTTGAAGTACACATACTCATGTTTTAAATTCAGTACAAATATAGTCCCAACCCGATGTCACTATCAGAGCGGAAATTCCCAAAATAAAAATACTCAAAATAACATCAATATAGTGCATATAAATAGAGTCTCCAAGACGTGACGGCTTCCGCCTCTCTGATAGTATTGGTCATCACCTGCAACTTACTACTCGCATGCGTCTGTCGCAAACGCCAAACACAAACAACGAGGGGTCAGTATCGAAATTATGTAACAATATAAAATACACTAGGAGAACACGCAAGCAATCAAGTTATCACAATCTCAAAAACAGTCAAGTGTATAATATCAACGATTTATCAAATTCATTCACAATAAGACAATGACAATAATGAAATGCTATGCATGTCCTATACTCTATACTTCGTCAATTGGTACCATTCTACTCTGAAGTACTTGGTTAGGAGGCCTGATACTATGCCACTACAAGAGTGGACGGACAATTCATGAATGGCCAAGTTCTCATAGATCCCCTCAACTCAACCCGAGACACATATACGCGACAGTCGGGGTACTCTTGTGTTGCACGGTAGTTCCCGGCCTTAGGGAATAACCCACTAATCCACTTAGGAATTCCCCACTAGGTTCACCCCCAAGGTCTATCAGTGTTACCTTACAATTCGACTGTAGCCCTCCACGATCAGGCTCATTCAGTTGTACTTTCCCGAATCACTAGGTTTGTCAAACCCTCCCTATATGATGACAAAATAATCCTAACTCCAAAATCTACAACTCATGTCTCATACTTACTTGATCATCACAACTCAATAAGTTTCAATTTGACTTCATAATATTTCATCATTATATATCTTTATCAGTCAATAACAATAAAATCACAATATTTGGTTTACAATATTCACTATACACAATCCAATTGCATCAATCACATAATAAGGAATTCAATAGGTGACACATTTTAGTAATATCACGAATTCAATCAAATGACAAAAACATTCAAGTACATATCATTCATACATTAACAATCAACATAAGATTTCATAAAATCAAACAAAATGCAATCTTGATATAATTTCACGACAATTCTATAGGTTGCTAAATTATATTTTAGTCCTCACTATTACCATTCACATTTTATTAAATTATTATTATTACTCAATAGGGCTCAACTGTACGTAATAAGCCCCGAAAGAACATTTGGGAATTTCAGCATTCCCGTTCATCTCACGTTATTTTATACTTATAAAATCGAACCTCATCCCACCCCTTACCTCGACTGAAGATTCCGTCCAATTAATCTGATCTGCTAACAAGTCGTTTCTTTATCAGTCGTCGTCTCTAATAGTCCGCGAGAGAATTAAAACCACACAACCACAAAATACAAATAAATTACTTACTATGAATAAATAAATAAATAACAAAATAAATAATAAATAAGTAAGTAAATGAATAAATACATAATAAAATAAATAATAACAAATAAATAAGTAAATGAATGAATAAATAATAAAATAAATAAATAAATGAATAAATAAATGATAAAATAAGTAATAAATAATAAATAAATAAATAAATAAGTAAATGAATAATAAAATAATAAATAAATAAATATGTAATGAATAAATAAAAAAATAGAAAAAATAACAAATTAAAACAAACAATAAATAAATAAATAATTGAATAAATAATAAATTAATTAATAAACGAATAAATAGATAATAATATACATAATAAATAAATAAATAAGTAAATGAATAAATAAATAATAAAATAATAAGTAAATAAATAAATAAACGATTTTAAATAAATTAATTAAGTAAGTGAATAAATAAATTTCACTCCTTATAGCATTTTATTTAAATATATATATATATATATATATATATATATATATATATATATATATTATTTTATTAAGTTACATACAGTTAATATCATTGATTTAAGTCAATTACTAAGGCAAACACATAAACACCACACCTAAAGAAATTAGAACACATATTAACACTCATATATAAAAATAAAAATAAAATATAGTATTGTATCATTATACTATTTAAAATAAGGTAATGAAAAATTGGGGTGTTACATTTCTCCCCCTGTTGAAGAAAATTTCGTCCTCGAAATTTACCTGACGAAAATAGTTCGGGATAAGAATCGTGCATCTGGCTTTCGACCTCCCACGTAGCACTTTCACCAGTAGCACCTCCCCAGACAACCTTAACCAATGAAATCGCCTTACCCCTTAATTCTTTGGTCTTTTGGTCCTCAATTCGTAGCGGTAAGGTCTCAAAAGATAGATTCTCTTTTATTTGGACCTTGTCTGACTCAATCACGTGTGAGGGATCGAAAATGTACTTGCGAAGTTGAGATACATGAAAGACACTATGGAGATTAGAAAGAGACGGAGGCAACACAATCTAATATGCTACGTTACCGACACGTTTGAGAATTTGGTAAGGTCCTATAAACCGAGGTGTAAGCTTTTGCATTTTTAATGCCCGACCAACCCCAGTTGTTGGAGTAACTCTCAGAAATACATGATCACCTTCTTGAAATTTGAGGTTTTTCTTTCTTTTATCATGGTAACTCTTTTGCCTACTTTGAGATGCTCTCATTTTTTCCTGAATCATTTTCACTTTATCAGTAGTTTGTTGAACAATCTCAGGTCCTAACATAAGGTTATCACCCGTCTCAAACCAACACAGAGGGGTCCTACATCTTCTCCCATACAAAGCCTCAAAAGGGGCCATTCCAATGCTAGAGTGGAAACTATTGTTATAGGTAAATTCTATAAGTGGCAAAAAGCTATCCCAACTTCCATTTTGTTCCAACACACAAGCTCTTAACAAGTCTTCTAGGGATTGATTGGTTCGCTCAGTTTGACCATCTGTCTGTGGGTGGTAGGCTGAACTCATCCTAAGGTTCGTACCTAAAGCACTTTGTAAACCTTGCCAAAACTTAGAGGTAAACCTAGGGTCTCTGTCTGAGACTATACTTGATGGGATTCCATGCAACTTCACAATTTCCTTTATATATATTTTAGCTAACCTTTCCATAGAATAAGTTATGTTTATCGGAATAAAGTGAGCAGACTTAGTTAATCTATCCACAATGACCCAAATGCTATCATACCTTTTTGGAGTTCGAGGTAGGCCTACCACAAAGTCCATAGAGATGCTATCCCACTTCCATTCGGGAATGCTCAAAGGTTGCATCAAACCTAAAGGTTTTTGGTGTTCTACCTTAGATTTTTGGCAGGTCAAACATGCATACACAAATTCAGCAACATCTCTTTTCATTTTAGGCCACCAAAATATCTTCTTGAGGTCCTTATACATCTTTGTGGCTCCAGGGTGAATACTTAGACAACTCATATGTCCTTCCTCTAAGATCATTTTTCTTAACTCCTCTACCTCGGGAACACAAATCCTCTCCTTAAATCTCAAAATTCCATCCACACCTATTTTAAAGTCAGGTTCTCTCCCTTGATCAATCGACTGTAACTTATCTAAAATATATAAATCCAACTTCTGACTCTTTTCAATCTCTTCCAATAGTCCACTAGTTACCTTCAACATTCCCAATTTAATACTTTTTGGTGTCACTTCACAAACTAAACTAAGGTCTCTAAATTGTTCCAACAACTCACTATGCTTAACCATTAAGGCGGACACACTCAAAGTCTTCCTACTCAAGGCATCAGCCACTATATTGGCCTTTCCAGGGTGATATTTAAGCCCAAAATCAAAATCTTTAAGAAATTCCATCCACCTACATTGTCTAATGTTCAACTCCTTCTAATCAAAAAGATACTTAAGGCTCTTATGGTCACTAAAAACCTCAAATCTAGATCCATATAAATAATGTCTCCACATCTTAAGTACAAAGACAACTGCTGCTAGTTCTAGGTCATTGGTAGGGTAGTTTCTCTCATGAATCTTCAGTTGCCTAGAAGCATATGCTACTACCTTTCCATCCTGCATAAGTACTCCACCTAATCCGGAACCACACGCATCACAATATACTACAAAGGATTCACTCAGGTCAGGTAATACTAGGATTGGTGTAGAGGTCAGTCGTTTCTTAAGCTCTTGGAAACTATTCTCACAATGAGTATCCCACACAAACAATTCCCCTTTATGGGTCAACTTAGTCAAAGGTAAGGCCAACCTAGAGAATCCTTCTATGAACCTACGATAATAACCTGCCAATCCTAGGAAACTCCTAATCTCAGTCACTGATTTAGGTGCTTTCCATTCTAAGACATTCTCCACTTTGGTAGGATCAACAGCTATTCCACCTTTTGAAATTATGTGTCCTACGAAACTTACTTCATCTAACCAAAATTCACACTTAGACAACTTGGCAAATAATTGTTTCTTCTTAAGGGTTTTCAAGACTATCCTTAAATGTTCACCATGTTCTTCCTTAGTCTTATAGTACACTAAGATATCATCTATAAACACAACCACAAAAGAGTCTAGGTAAGGATGGAAAATCCGATTCATATAATCCATAAACACTACTGGTGCATTAGTCACACCAAAAGGTATAACCAAATACTTGTAATGGCCATAACGGGTCCTAAAGGCAGTCTTAGGGGTATCAGAAGGTTTCAATCGGATCTGATGGTAACCTGATCTCAAATTGATCTTACTAAACACACATGATCCCCTCAATTGATCCATAAGGTCATCTATCCTAGGTAGCGGATACTTATTCTTGATTGTCACTTTATTAAGTCGACGGTAATCCATACATAACCTCATAGAGCCATCTTTCTTCTTAACCAACAACACAGGTGCACCCCATGGTGAAATACTAGGTCTTATAAATTGTTTATCTAAAAGCTCTTCCAATTGCTTCTTAAGCTCAGACAATTCTAAGGGAGACATCCTATATGGTGCCATGGATATGGGTCCAGTACCTAGTACAAGGTCAATGCTAAACTCAATCTCACGCTCTGGTGGTAAACTAGTGAAATCTTCAGGGAATTCACACACAATAGGAACATCTCGTATTACCACTTTTTCTTCAAATTCCAATGAGGCTAGGATCATCTATAACTGGGCATCTTCTTTCAAGAGTTCCTTCACTTGGTTGGTGGATATATTGCTAGGCTTATCCCTCTCTTCTGACTCCATGAATTCAATGATTTTACTAAAAAAATCTACGCGGACTCAGTTGGCAGATAGCCAATCCATACCAAGAAACACATCAACCAGACGTAAAGGTAGACACACTAAGTTAACTCGGAAGTCCCTTCCACACACATTGATAGAAATGTCAAGACAAACACTAGAGGTATCAACAGAATCACTAGTTGGGGTATTCACAATCAACTCATATTGTAAACGAGATACAGGTAGTCCTAAACGTCTAACACAATCAAGAGACACAAAGGAATGAGTGGCACCACAATCAAATAGTACAAATAAAGGAGTATCACTTATGACACATGTACGTTGGATCAAGTTGTCTTTCTCAGATGCTCATGCACCACTGAGGGCAAAGACTCTTCCATTGTATTTAGGTCGGCTGGCTTGGGAACTCTGATTTCCAGGTTGTGGAGTCTTCCTTGGGTAAGGGCATGTGGTGCTAATGTGGCCTTGTTGTTGACAATTAAAACAAGTAATTCAAGCATCTCTACATTCATATGTCATGTGACCCTGCTTGCCACACCTGCTACATCGGATAGGAGTAGCTAGATAACCATTATTACCATTGTTGTTGCGCGAGACTTGACTCATGTTGTTACTATTTCCTCTACCACTCCCATAACTATAACTGTTCCCATTTCCTTTTCCGTTACCACTACTAGCTCCTTTTCCAGCTGAAAAATCGTGTTGTTGATAATTCAAACGACTTCCAGATCTACTAGGAGGGGAAGAGTAAGGTTTTCCTCTATTACAATGCATAGGCCTCTTGTCCTTCATGATTCTAGTGTTTCAGTAATGTGCCTTTTCAACACGGCTATCCTCATCATAAATCCTACTCTTATTCACTAGGGTAGGAAAGTCGCAGATCTCTCGCGGATCTCAGTACAAATATAGTCCCAACCCGATGTCACTATCAGAGCGGAAATTCCCAAAATAAAAATACTCAAAATAACATCAATATAGTGCATATAAATAGAGTCTCCAAGACGTGACGGCTTCCGCCTCTCTGATAGTATTAGTCATCACCTGCAACTTACTACTTGCCTGCGTCCATCGCAAACGCCAAACACAAACAACGAGGGGTGAGTATCAAAATTATGTAACAATATAAAATACACTAGGAGAACACGCAAGCAAACAAATTATCACAATCTCAAAAACAGTCAAGTGTATAATATCAACGATTTATCAAATTCATTCACAATAAGACAATCACAATAATGAAATGCTATGCATGTCCTATACTCTATACTTCGTCATTTGGTACCATTCTACTCTGAAGTACTTGGTTAGGAGGACTGATACTATGCCACTACAAGAGTGGACGGACAATTCATGAATGGCCAAGTCCTCATAGATCCCCTCATGTGACACCCTAAATCCAAATTGAAGTAAAAAGTAAAATGCATTTGTTTTTAAAGAGATTTACAGCGGTAATAGAGTAGAATTTTTTTTTAAAACTATAAGGTTCAAGATGTCGCATTCACACTTACACAAAATGCTTGCATAAAAATTTTCAATAAAAAAAAATCCTTTAATATTGAATATAGTTGAGGTTTATTAAATAAATATTTCTCTTATAGAAACAAGTTCTAAACTCAGAGAAAATTAATTTCTACCTTCGAATAAAAGATAAAATAACACAATTGATCGATCATATTTACAAAATTAGAAATTAGTTCAAAACTCAACAAAATACAAAAATTACTCCCACCTAGTATCACCTATTCAGAGCGTGGATCACCAATCTATAACCTGAAACAACTGCGCTCTCGCAAGCGCCAAACACAAGCAATGAGGGGTGAGTTTCGAAATTATGTAACAGTATAAGATAAACGAGGAGAACACGCAAGTAGTCAAAACATCGCAAATAAAGAGAAACATCAAAGAACATCGTATCAAAGGTTAATCTAATTCAATCACAATCAAACAGTCACAAGGATGAAATCGAACCTCATCTCACCCCTTACCTCGATTGAAGATCTCGCCGAAAAGAAAAATATGATATATTAACGTGTCGTGTCTTCGTCATCTGTCATCTCTAATAATTCGCTAAAGAAATAAAGCAATACGACAACCAAATACATATTAATTACTTGCTACAATAGATAAATATAATTACTTGCTACAATCAAATAATAAAGCTATTAGATGTACAATAAAAATATACTCTTTATTATTACATATATAAATTGTAAACTGTAGGTATATATATATATATACAATAAATATTGGATATACTATCTTTAACTTCAAATAAGAAAAATGTACCTCAGATTATGCTTTTCACTTATAAGATAGAAAATATATTTTTCAATTTTTTATATATAAGAGAATTTAAACACATAGAATTGCCTAACAAAAATTATATTATATAAGATTTTAATATCAATAGATTTAGATATTAAATTGAATTTATCAAATTAATTTTAATATAACGTAACATTTTGCTACTTGTAAAATCACAAGAAACAATTATGCTATTTTAGAGACAATGTATACAGATTTTGTTCATAACACATTACTCTTGTGGTCAGAATTTCGACATATAATCAATTGATATTCAAATAAAATGTATAAATAAATTATTTTAATTTTAATCATGATTGTAAAAAAATCAACTAAAACATGAAAATGCAATAAATTAGATGACCAGAAAACAAAACTGAATAACAATGGCATAGAGGGTAGGTGTTCGCAATTAATTTAGGAATGGCACGCAACTTACCGAAAAAATGAAAAGTCTTGTAGAGAGATCATACTTTAATATGATAACAATAGTGGTGGTTCCCCTTTCTTTCTTTTTCCTTAAGACTAAAGCTCTTGAAGTCTGCAATACTAGAACTGGTGGATTTTATGGTAAGAGGGCGGCTATATTATTTTGATATTAGGAGGTATGAGTTCATGAAATCAGGGCAAGCGGCAATCCTATTTTTATACTAGAAAGCTTTTGAGATACCTATTAATCATTAATCGGCCAAGCTTAGGTATCTATTAGTCTCACCGTGTGCCAAATTTAGCTTAGGTTTGATTATTATTATTATTATTATTATTATTATTATTATTATTATAACATTCTCAAACCAATTCAATTAGTGCTAAAGTTAGCAGCAACACCCATTTACTTCTTGTTTTGTTCTATATAAATATAAATATAAATATATATATTTATATATATATATATATAAATATATATATATATATATATATATATATATTTAAAACAAATTTAATATTATCAATATTAATAATTTAAATATATCACTAAGGCAAATACATAAGACAACCACATAGAAATTATTACACCACACTAATAGTAATAATTTATCATAATATTAATAAAATATTTTAATAAGAAATCTAAGACGTTATAATATTATTAAATTATTTTAATACGAATTCTGGGGCGTTACAATTCCATCCCCCTAAAAAGAATTTCGTCCTCGAAATTTTTAATGACTAATACATAATTTAGCAACCTCAAGGAACTCACCCGTTATCTAAGCACTATACGTTAAGAATCAAGTGACTTAGTATGATAGGCTAACATGACAATGAATCATTAAAACACACGTCACATACAACATTTCAACCTGAAAGAAATTCCACAGTTACTCATTATAATTTACAGAGGAATTAGAGCTCATAGAATTGGTCCATAACAACTTCCTATATAACTTGAATGAACGAGAAAAAAAAATAAACACATTATTAAGTTTAATATTTAACTTCTCAAATAGTGCTCTACTAGTCTCACTCTCCTAAAAGAATGGTAAATCCAAATAACAATTACTCTACAAGTTTAACAAAAATTAGACATATAAAGGAACATTCAAAATATTTCACACATTCAATAGTTACAAACATAAATGCATATAACAACTCAAGACACGTAATCACTTTGAAATCAAGAACCAATGTACAAAACCACACATTGGAAGGGATAAATTATTTTTCATGTATTTCAGGCTCACAAATATATATATATATATATTTCTTTAAAACAATCAACGTTCATAGTGTATGCCATTCACAATTAAATCATTAAAAAAATTATAACCAAATAAGCAAAGAAAATAAAAGTCAATGATTACCTCATGACAAGATATACATATACATTGAAATAACTCAAATAACATAAGGGTGGACATTCCGTTTAATTAACTAAAATAAAGTCAACAAATATTTATAATAATAATGATGATAATTCATTCTCACCTTATTGTACTGACAGTGAGTCATCAGGTTGATCAATCCCTTTACTCATGTCAATTACTCAAGGTAAGAATAAAATCAGTGGATTCAAATATATATGATTAAAAGACTTTTAACGTGGTCGTAGTGTGGAAAGACATCGTCACATCTCCCACCTCTCTCACATTGCTAAACTCCTTTCAACTTAAATAATTATTTTTTTTTTTAAAGAAATTTTTTAGCAACTAGTACATGTACATAAATACATAATACGATAATTAAAATTTATTGTTGTTTAATCATAGTCATAAAACAAAGGAATAGTACTTTGTGCTTAACTCGACAAACTATATTATAAGGCAATAGTTTAAAAATAACGGCAATCGGAACTCAGTCACACCTTTAGATAATTGTAATTATTTCTATGCCAAAAATAACTAGCAACCTTGTTTATTTCACCTAGAAACCAAATTATGTATAATCTATAATTCAAATTTTTTTTTCTCAGTTAAATAATCAAAATAATATTTCAAGTAAAAGATAGTCAAATCAACTAGTGATAATGAACTAAACTTACTTAATTGCTTAATTCCATGAGTAACAACAACGGGAATTTTACTCAATTAAACTTAACCAGCAATAAGAAAGAAGAAATATTGGATTATCCACTTTTAAACACTCTTAACAACTCTAGACTCTATAGATAAATTCCCTTCAAATCCATTTAGAACAACTAAACCACAAACAATTTTATATTAACAAATCAAAATATGTTGATATAACTTATCTGATAAACTGACACCCTGGTTTTAAGTTTAATTCACAACTCAACGATGATTCTAAACATGTCGCATATTCTCATGGAAGGTAATCTAATCAAAATTTAGTTGATTCCTTTACAACTTACTTCAACTCATAGTGTTTGTTTGGAAATGAATAATTAGTTTATTTAAATTAAAACCAAATAATAATTTTTTTTTATTACAAAAATCATGAAATTTCATGGTTACTAATCATCATATATCATGTCGGGTTATATATAATACTCATATTTCTAAAAAATTTAACAAAATTTATGTCTCACTATTTCTCACAAGTCTTAACTTATTATATAATTTATCCTCTCGGACATTTCACAACCATTCAATTCCAATCTCAACACAGGACACCTCACAAATTTCACTAGAACTAAAAGAGACTGAAGATTGTCCTTTACTATGAATAAAAATAAAAATAAAAAGAGATCAAAATCACACATAAAAATCTTCATGGCAAGTAATAGAAAGAAATAGCGAACATGCATAACTATGGTAAAATAAGAAAACATCTTTACGTAGTCTCATAATTGAATTAGTATTTAAAATCACTTAAAAATAGTGTATGAAACTTAATGACCCAAAATAGTAGCTAATGTTGTCTAATAAAGTAGATAGATATATAAATAAGCATCGGCGCGTCATCTTTAATCAAATCATTTTCAAAGAATTTACCATCTTTCCCAAAAATAAATGAAATCACATAAATTGTTCATATTCTAAGAGCGACTCATAGAAAACAAATACAAGAATTCAAATTACGCTTACTCATTTAAAATTAAAATTCAACATTTATTATTCTTGTAAAACAAGAAGTATTTTAACACATCCACCTCAAAATAAATATAATTCATGCTTAGCAAAACATAGCATACACAACCCAATGACCTATGCATGAAAACTAAGTTAACACATAAGTATTATATCGAATTCTTATATTAAATGAAAGCAATCGGTAGATATGTTCGTTTGTAAAATAAAACATAATACCAATTCTACAAGTACCAAATACTTGTATGATATATCATATCTAATCAGTATTTAAATCTAACACACTGTAGTTCTACCCACATGATTGGTTCCTTGGAACTTTATACAACAACTTAAAGTCTTATTAAAATAACTCGGTCCAATAAATCTATATAATACATTTATTTCGTTTAATCAAATAACTTACAGATTTACCACTATTAATAAAATACTTATGCCATTATAGGTGTACGTATCATGATATACGTCTTACACATGAAACAAAAATTTGCTATTTTCTTTTATAGTAGAAACTATATATATATATATATATATATATATATATATATATATATATATATATATATATATATATATATATATTTTTGTTTATCAAACAATTAGATCACTTAAATGTATCTTTGAGTGAGAAATATGCTTTAGAATAATCAAATTAAAATTAGAAACCATTCATGAGAACGAGTTATTATTATTCTTTTATCGACGATAAGTCACTAAGATGATCAATCCCTCTTACTTATATAGTCGGTTACTCAAAAAATAACAATTGTAATCATTAAATTTTATAGCAATTATTAAAAGAATTTTAACGCAATCAAAAGTGTGAAAGCGTAATCACATCTTCCACTCCATCACACATTATAATTCTTTTAGTTATTACTCATATATAATAATTAATTGAGAAAGCCAATAATAGAAACCTATAAAAATAAAAGACCATTGATAACACATAACACGCCTTTATCAAATAGAAATTATTACTTTCAATTACTTTCATACAAATAAACAAAAATATTTTCTCATTCACGCACCCATATACAAAATATGATCATAATATAT
>JBBPBS010001130.1:6293118-6357507 GCA_037974835.1 Cicer judaicum
TATAAATAATTATCTTAAGATAGTGGTACTATTGTGTTTTATTTTCTTTATTTTTATATACTTGTTATGGCATTATGATTTTATATTTAGTTATTTTAAAATAGTAATTAATATAAAGTGCTAATGTTATATATTTATTTATTTTGTAACTTTAAATATTTTCTAACGTAGTAATTCAATGTAAGTATTTGGAAGAATAAGTATAATTATAGTGATTAATTTGAATATGAGTATTTTGGTTATTAATGTATTTTAAAAGTATTTTATAAATTATTAGTTTTGAAATATTAATAATATTTTATTAATGAAATAGTATTTTTTTTTTTTTTATAAAATAAAATAGTAATAGTAAAACCTAAAAGAAGTCTAATGGGCTTGACCCATGTGTGTAAATGATTTAAATTGTTAATAAAATAAAATAAAAGAACAAGGAAGGAAGCTTACGGCCAGCACCACTCAAATCAAGAGGAAACCAACAATAATCGTATCGTTTGGCACCGGCGATCTATAACTGTCTCAGAAAAGTTTCTCTGTTTTCGTCCAAATTTCAGTATGTTGTTTTACTTATTTATCTATTCAATTAAACACAATTTTTTAGTATCTTCTCATAATTTTAAAGTATCTTCTCATAATTTATTTTTAACGTTTACCCACAAACTATCGAGTTAGATCGATTGAAGGACAAAGAGTCAATGAACAAAGGTTGCTTGCTCGTGGAATCGTATTCGTGTGTTAAAGCTTCAAAATAAGGTAAGGGGTGAGAGAACGTTTTGAATTCATGAGTATAATATATTGTGAGATGAACGGGAAAACCGTATTTCCCAACGATTCATTCGGGGCTCGCTACGTATGGCAGAAGCCCTTTGAGGGATAAATTAATTAATTTACAAATATTAAAATTGTGAGATTAAAATATAGAATAGAAATATTTGTAGGGTGTTGATTGATTTAATTTCATTGAATGTGTGAAATTGATATTATTGTGATATTGGGTATCGACTTAAATTTATATATATATATATATATATATATATATATATATATCTGTGTGATTAGATGAGTTTATGTGATGTGATAACAAAAGATGGATGTGTTGTGGTTGTTTTATGTGATGAGGATGATGTATGATTAATTATTGTGATGTTATAAATTTGTGATAAGTTTATGAGATGATGTTTGATTGATGATAGTGATGCTATAAATTTGTGATGAGTTTATGTGATGAGATATAATTAATGATAGTGATGTTGTGAATTTGTGATGAGAATATTGAAGTAACCCCATAATTGGTGAAATAATTATGATTTCAATTTGTGTTTGAGATGACGGTTTTAATGGAGTATCATAAACCAACGAGGGGAGAAAATAAATATTGTGAATTTGTGAAGTGGATTTTATTTTGTCATTATATAGGTAGGGTCTGACAAGCCTAGTGATTCTGGGGAAGTACAATTGAATGAGCCTGATCGTGGCGGTCTGCTGTTGAGCCTTAAGGGAAAATAGTTAGACTTTGGAGGTATTCCGGTGGGGAATTCCAAGGTGACTTGGAGGTAGCACTCCAAATGTCGGGAGATACCATGAAATACACATTTACCTCGACTGTCACGTATATGTGTCTTGGGTTGAGTTGAGGAGATCTATGAGGACAGGGCCAATTTGAATTGTCCGTCCACCGGGATGGTGGCATAGTATCATGGCCTCCTAACCAAGTACTTCAGAGTTAGAATGGTACCACATTGTGAAGTAGAGTCTAAGCTAATGCATAGCATTGCATTTCCTTGTGATTGTTTTGTTATAATTGATGTGTTTCAAATGTAATAATAATTAGATGATTTGATGTATATTATAATGAGATGATTATTTTACTTGAGTGACTTTGATGTTATAGTATGATACTATGTAAGTAAATATTTTGATATATCGTAAAGTGATTATGATACGGTTCTATTATGATTATTTGCGTGTTCTTCTTACTCATATTATATTATTTTCATGATTTCAAAACTCACCTCCTTCGTTGTTTGTGTTTGACTGGTTGGGTCCTGCGTTTGGGAAATCGCAGTTATTACAGGTTCATGAGTCTTGAAGTTCAAGTTTGGGAGGAACCCGCTCTGATAGGTGATACCGGGAATAAGGGTTTTAATTTGTATTTTACTTATTTAATTTGAATCAAGTTTTTGTACGAAAACCTTACAAGTACTAGTAAGTTTTTAGAATTAAATCAAGTAATTATACTTAAATAAAGCTTATCGAGATTGCACTATTTTAATTGACAAAATAAGTTTAAAGTGTTTTTATTTTTATTTTTGAGAAACGTGATATCCTAAATTAGATATTAAATTTTTATTCTCTTTAACAAATTTCTTTATCCGCTACAAGTTTTCTTTAAATAATTTAGTATATATTATTACAAATGTTATTTTGGATTTTAGGGTGTCACATCTATCATTAGTATTTTTTTTCTCCTTGATTATATACAGAGTATGTTTTTATAGAGTAACTGATTATAAATTATTATAATATTATTAAGTAGTTAGATGTATTTAATATTTTAAAAATTGCTCTCTTTGACAGACATAAATTAATTTTGTTGAATGTTTGGTGATAGGATGTAGATTTTATTTTAAGGAGTAAAACTAGTAATATTTAGTTTGAAAGAACTAGTTGAAATTGACAACGTACTTGGAATGTGTGTCATTTAACCAAACTAAATGAACTATGTTATTATTGACAAAATCTATATGTTATGTTTTCTATGTAAATTACACTGAGTAACTCTATGGTATTTTATTTCACAATTGAATCATAAATGTGATAGACATTTTATTTCAAAATTGAATGATAAATGTTGTGTGTTTAATTGATTTATTTTGTCATGTTAGTCTATCATGCTATGTTAGTTGATTTTCTACATGTTGTGCTTAATTGGAGATTGAATGTCTTAAATATATTTATAGACTAAGTTTGAATTTTGAGGGTGGTAAGTTATATATTAGTTCACTCACAGCAAATTTCGAGGACGAAATTCTTTAACAAGGGGTGAATTGTAACACCCTAAATTTGATAATAAACTATTTTATTAATTAAATAGGATTTTAAATAATTAATTTGATGTTAAAATTATTTTAATATATGTTGATAAATTTTGTGAATAATTTTTGTTATAAGGATGCTTTCTATGATATGCTGGTTTGATAGATCTTATATTTAATGAGCAATATAAATAATAAATATTTTATTTTATTATTTTATATATTTTTATAAAAATAATAGTATTTTAGTGTAATATTTTTAAAGAACAAGATTTTATATGATTTTAAGTGTATATGTGAGTTGGTTATTAATATCATATTTTCTTATATATTTGACTAATGTTAAGTGTGTACATATTTATATTTTAATCATTTTTAAGTATCTCTTATTTTAATTATTTCTAAATATATCTTATTTTAATTATTTATTTTATAAATAATTATCTTGAGATCCTAGTAATATTGTGTTTGATTTTCTTTATTTTTATATACTAATTTTGGAATTGTAATTTTATATATATATATATATATATATATATTATCCACTGATTGGTTTTCTGATTTATGGTAATTTTCTTTGATCGATTTTCAAAATTAGTTTTTAGAATATTTTCTCATAATTTATTTCTAACGTTTACCCATAAACTGTCGAGTTAGATCGATTGAAGGACAAAGAGTCAATGAACAAATGTTGTTTGCTCGTGGAATCGTATTTGTGTGTGAAAGCGTCAAAATAAGGTAAGGGGTGAGAGAGCGTTTGAATTCATGAGTATAATATATTGTGAGATGAACGGGAAAACCGTATTTCCCAATGATTCATCCGTGGCTTGCTACGTACGGCAGTAGCCCTTTGAGAGATAAATTGATTAATTAGATCTTTTGTAATGAATTCCAACGGTCATCAAAGAGTTTGGACCTCTATAAAATGCAGCAAGCTCTTCATCATTAAACACACAACACAATTGTACAAGAAGATCATGCATCTTAAAGCTATCAAGACCAATACCCATCCTCACTCCATACTTTCTTTAATGCTACACTTTATCTTTGTAAATCCTTTGAGAAAGTATTAAGTATCAATCACTCACATATCACTTTGTAATTTTCCTTGTGAGATACACTTGGAAATATTTGAAAATTGATTGTAAGCTTGGTGAAGCTAAAGAATACACATTTGGTAATCATCCTTAGTTTGAGGTTGATATGTTTGAACATTAGTAAAATCTCACAAGGGTGTGAGGACTGGATGTAGCCATCTTTGGGTGAACCAGTATAAAATTGTGTGTGTCTCTCTCATATTTTTCTCTCACTCTTTTGCTCAACTCAAAACTGAAGGTTTGAGAAACCCGTCCTCGGGATTACCATCCTCAGCGAGAGGATAGCTTTTAAAAACAGTTGAAAATTATTTTTAACAGCAAAATCCCTATTCAACCCCCTTCTAGTGATATTTAGCTACATCATAAATAACATTAGTTAGTTACTATAAGTATGATTCAACATAATTGATATAATTGTTTCGTAACTTCCAAAAATTGATTATGCAGTACGAGTGAATCAATTCACACATGTATATGAAACGATTCACAAGTTCAAAACTCTTGATTGGAAATTGGAACATTGTGAGTCATTTTACAAATTGTAAGTCATTTCATAAAAATCACTAGAATTTGGTGAATCGATTTACACATCAAGTGAATCGATTCATTAGTCATAAATATCCAAAAATGAATTATGAACCTCTGTAAATTGATTTGGACCCAAATGACTCAATTTATGAAGTTAAAAACCAACTAGAAAATTTTGTGAAGCATTGCATGATGTTCTAACATACTCCTAAGATGCATCTAATGTTGTGCATAATATAATTAAGTTTGCAAAAATATTTTTTATTCAAAAATATTTATGGATTTTGAGAATTGAAGAATCAACAAAGACACACAAAATCATCTAAGTAAACTTAGTTTTGATCATATCAAATCACTAAATTTATCATATGAAAACATACATTTACATACACGAGACAAATATTTGTTGCAAGCCAATTACTTAAAATACAACCTTTCATTAATCAACAAATTAAAATAGAAATATCTTTTTCATAAGTATTGCGTCTCTTAAATATGTTTTACATAAAAATTTAAAGAAAATTGCAATACACTAATTATGATTTACTATATAAACACTAATACGCAAAACAATTGTTTGTAATTGGTCAATTAGTTAAAATATGATCTTTCACCAATCAATTAATTAAAAGATAATTTTTTTTATCTTATAGTGTATCTCATAAATAACTTCTAAATTACATTTTGAAGAAAATTATAATACATTTATTATAATTTATTATATAAATCATACACAAGATTATTAATGAAATTGTGTTTTAAAAAAATAAATAAAATAAAATAAAATTAGTAAAACCTTAAAGGAGACCAACGGGTTTGATTCATATATGATTCCTAATTGTTAATAAAATAAAACAAACAAAAAAGAGAAGGGAGTTGGAAGGGCAGCCGTAAAACCAAAGAGAAAACACAACAATAACCCTATCGTTTTACACCGGTGATCGATAACTATTCCAGAAAACTTTCTCCACTTTTGTCCAAATTTGAGTATGTTATTTCATTCATTTAACTCGTCAATTAAACATAATTTTTCAGATTTTTAACAACCCGAATTTCTCCCTAAAATACCGATTTCTCCGTTTACAGATATCCTTATTTTGCATCGTTCTCCTTCACCGTAAGTCCGATTTGAGTGAAACCAACGCCAAAACGACCGTGTGAAAAGTGGCTATATTATCCACTGATTGGGTTTCTGATTTATGGTAATTTTGCTTGACCGAATTTCGAATTTAGTTTTTAGTGTATCTTCTCATAATTTATTTTTAACGTTTACCTATAAACTATCGAGTTAGATCGATTGAAGGACAAAGAGTCAATGAACAAAGGTTGTTTGCTCGTGGAATCGTATTCGTGTGTGAAAGCTTCAAAATAAGGTAAGGGGTGAGAGAGCGTTTGAATTCATGAGTATAATATATTGTGAGATGAACGGGAAAACCGTATTTCCCAACGATTCATTCGGGGCTTGCTACGTACGGCAGTAGCCCTTTGAGAGATTAATTGATTAATTTGAAATATGAGAATTGTGAGATTAAAATGTGAAATAGAAATTTTTATAAGGTGTTGATTGATTTAATTTTCGATACTTGTGTGGTAGTTGATATTTGTTATTATTGTGATGTTTGGCTGTTGAATGAAATTATGTGTACATGTTTGCTTAGATGAAATTATGTGATGTGATAATAAAATATGGATACATGGTTTGATATATGCTTACGTGATGATAATGATGATTTTTGATTGATGATATTGATGTTATAAAATTGTGATGAGTTTATACAATGATCATGATTATTTATGATTAATGATATTATAAAATTGTGATGAAAATATTGAAGTACCCCATACTTGATGAGATAGTGATGATTCTTAAATATGGTGCTCTTAATGGAGTAGTCTAAGCAAACGGGGGGAGAAAACAAATATTGTGGATTTGTGAAGTGGAGATTATTTTGTCATCATATAGGTAGGGCCTGACAAGCCTAGTGATTCTGGGGAAGTACAATTGAATGAGCCAGATCGTGGCGGTCTGCTGTCGAGCCTTAAGGCAAGACTGTTAGACCTTGGAGGTATTCCGATGGGGAATTCCTAGGTGACTTGGAGGTAGCACTCCAAATGTCGGGAGCTACCATGCAACACACGTTTACCTCGACTGTCGCGTATATGTGTCTCGGGTTGAGTTGAGGGGATCTATGAGGACAGGGCCAATTTGAATTGTCCGTCCACCGAGATGGTGGCATAGTATCATGGCCTCCTAACCAAGTACTTCAGAGTTAGAATGGTACCACATTGTGAAGTAGAGTCTAAGCTCATGCATAGCATTCCATTTCCTTATGATGGTTTTGTTGTGATTGATGTGTTTCAAAGGTAATATTAATTAGATGATTTGATGCATATTATAATGAGATGATTATTTTACTTGAGTGACTTTGATGTTATAGTATGATACTATTTAATTAAATATTTTGATATATCGTAAAGTGATTATGATACGGTTCTATTATGATTGTTTGCGTGTTCTTCTTACTCATATTATACTATTAACATGATTTCAAAACTCACCTCCTTCGTTGTTTGTGTTTGACTGGCTGGGCCCTGTGTTTGCGAAATCGCAGTTATTACAGGTTAATGAGTCTTGAAGATCAAGTTTGGGAAGAACCCCGCTCTGATAGGTGATACCGGGAATAAGGGTTTTAATTTGTATTTTACTTATTTAATTTGAATCAAATTTTTGTACGAAAACCTTAGAAGTACTAGTAAGTTTTTAGAATTAAATCAAGTAATTATACTTAAATCAAACTTATCGAGATTTCACTATTTTAATTGACAAAATAAGTTTAAAGTGTTTTTATTTTTAAGAAACGTCATATCCTAAATTAGATATTAAATTTTTATTCTCTTTAACAAATTTCTTTATCCACTGCAAGTTTTCTTTAAATAATTTAGTATATATTATTACAAATGTTATTTTGGGATTTAGGGTGTCACAAGAACTACAAGACAAATACTAATACTCCACGTGATGACATCCCTCTTGTCCCCCCAACTGCCCAACCACCTCCTACGATTGTTGATCTTCCTCGTTACCCCTCTCCTCAATGTAAGTCTACTCAGTTACCTAATTTTGTCTGTTCCACTTACTCAACTTTGTTTGTTTCTTTCTTAACCTCTATTCACATTTTGTTTGAGCCCTCTTCCTATATAGAGGTTGTTCTTGATCCTCTTTGGCAGCATGCTATGGCAAAAGAACTATCTGCATTGCACAAAACCAATACTTGGGAATTAGTATCTTATGGATTATGAAGAAACTTTTGCTCATGTAGCCAAGATGACTACTATTCGTACTCTTATTGCAGTTGCATCTGTTCATCAATGGCATATTTCCCAAATGGATGTCAAAAATGCTTTTTTAAATGGTGAGTTTAATAAAGAAGTCTATATGGTCCCTCCAAAAGGAGTTTCTCATAATCAAGGGGAAGTATATAAGTTAAAAAACGATCTATATGGTCTTAAATAGGCTCCTAGAGCTTGGTTTGAGAAATTCTCTACTATGATCACTTCTCTTGGTTTCTACTCTAGTGAACATGATACTGCATTGTTTATGAGGTCAACCACTTATGGTCACATTATACTTTCTCTATCTGTTTATGACATGATTATTACAGGTGATGATGTTAGTAGAATCAATGAGTTGAAATTGCAGTTAGCCAAACAATTTGAGATGAAGGACTTGAAAACTCTTCGCTATTTCTTGGGAATTGATGGTACCTACTCTCCTAGAGGCTACCTTCTTTCTCAATCCAAGTACATTGCCAACATTCTTGACCAGGCTCGTCTTTCTGATACTAGAGCAGCAGATACTCCTCTTGAGTTAAATATGAAATATGCTCCATCGGATGGTGTTCCTTTACGAGATTCCACTTTGTATCGTACTTTGGTTGGCAGCTTAGTGTATCTTACGATTACCAAACCTGGCATTGCTTATGTTGTTCATGTTGTTAGTCAGTTTTTTGTCTCTCCCACTACAGTACATTGGAAAGCAGTTATTCGGATTCTTCATTATCTTCGAGGAACTCAATTTCAAAACCTTCTATTTCCATCGTCATCTTGATTAGAGTTACGAGCTTATTCTGATGCTGGTTGGGCTGGTGGCACCACATATCGTAAATCTACCACAGGGTTTTGTATCTTTCTTAGAGACTCTTTTATCTCTTGGAAGAGTAAGAAACAAGACATTGTCTCTTGCTCCTCTACAGAAGCTAAGTATCGTGTTATGGCATCCACTACTGCTGAAATAATTTGGTTGCATTGGCTTTTGTCTGATATGGGTATCTCTCTTTCTGAACCAACTCCGATACACTGCGATAACAAGAGTGTTGTTCAAATTGCTCACAACTCAGTCTTTCATGAACACACTACACACATTGAGATTGATTGTCATCATACTCGTCATCATCTTCATCATGAAACCATTACTCTACCATTTGTCTCTTTTTCTTTACAGATTACTGATTTATTCACAAAGACACATTCCATTAAACGTTTCCGTTTTTTAGTTGATAAACACTCGATGCTCCTTGTTAATGCATCGTGAGTTTGAGGGGAGATGTTAGATAATGTTATAGTAAGGTTATTTTAGACATTTCTATTATTTTGTATATATACTCATTATAATCCTATTTACTCAAGTTTGGTTCATTCTATGTTATGAAACCCTAGAGTGGTTGTCTCTCTTCTTCCTCTTTTCATTGTTAACATTAATATCATTAGACTACTACAAGAATTTGATTATGATGAATAGGTAAATGATTGTTACTTTATAACTAAAAGTTATGTCTTATTAATCGTGACTTTATAATTATTCTTGAAACTTCCTATTATTTGTTTTTATAAATCTTGAATAATATTGTCGAAGAACTTGCAACTTCACAAAATATTATCATGGATATTTAAATGTGTAATGTAACAAATGTTCATTTGAAATGTTTTGAATTAGAAAATATTTTGATTTATAATATATAGTTTATGATTGGATTTAAGATATTTGGATAATTTTAAAATTTAATCACAACAATATCATTTATTTATTGATATATCTTAGTTAAAGCGTGGGTAACGTGTATGGGTACGGATACTTAGGAACCTAGAGAGTAAACATATGAATATTAAAGTTAATACCCAAGAAGATACGAGTATGATTATGTGTATTTTTTAAACTGCGGGTATAGAAACAAGTACTATAATACCTACCAAAACCTTACCCAAGTACCCATTACCATCCCTAAAGACAAGGCATTAAGAGGAAACAAAACAATTAAAACAAGGAGTTACACTTGCAACCAATACATATGGTAGTTGTTGTAGCTTTTTCCTTTCATTCTACAATCCGAAAACTGTATAGCCACTCTCCTATGAATAAAATCAACTTGAAAAATAAAAAATATGTGTATTTGAGAGTTTTTTATTTTTATTTTATTTTATGGAATAGACCAATTTTTTTTTTATCTTATCAATAAATCAAGTTCTTGTTGCAATTATTCTCCGAGATTTATCATTCACCTTTTTTATCATAGTTTGAGTATATCATCTTCCCTGATTTGAATCTTCTCCATATTTTTATTTAATTATTTGGTATCATTTTATTCTTGTTCTTTATAAACTAAGCACTTATAATTCTTGCAGTTTACAATTATTTGTCTTAATATCCATTTTCGACTAAATCACTAATAACATGCACAAAGAATAATAAATCATATTATATAAAACAAATAACAAACTATTTATCTTGATAGTCATTACATGAGGAGCACAAATTTGTCAACTATGTTATACCATTTCTTAAAATATTGGGACAAATAGTCCATTAACAATAGCTTTCCAAACCTCTATATCTTAGGACATGATATAGCACTTCATTCAGTCTTTCAAAAAGGCATAGTTCTCTCCCTTGCATAGAAAGGCTCTATCTTACCCTCCCTTAGATTCTAGATAAGCCAGACTTTGATACTACGTGCTCTCGACTTGTTGGCTTCTTTAATATAAAAGGGTGAACAGATTTTGACTAAGCAGCGGATAAAAATGGTTTTCGAATTTTGTTTTTAAAGTTATGTTTTATGAAACGATTGATAGAGACAATGTAAATTTATTTCGTAAACCTTAACTAAGTAACAACAAATCAATCAAACAACGATTAACAAGTTGAATTTTACACTTTGAATAAGGGTTATATCAAACTAACAACACTAAAATAGATTTGATACAAATTTGATTGAGACTAACAAAATTATTTAAATAAAGGCTTCTGCACTAATTTAAAGATAAAGTTTTTAACCTTAGTCAAATATTCTTAAATGAAAAACCTAATATTTTATGAAAACAGAAATTGCAACACAATCTTCAATTAAATTTGAACCGATAAAAGTTTCAATCACAAATATTTTTATGAATACAAGAAAATGTGCAGTAATCACAATCTAACAAAACTTTATCAAATTTAATCAAAATCAAATTGTTAAATGTAAAAGAGTAAGGATTGAGAAGAAGACACAAATATTTATACTGATTTAATCACGATCGTTCTCACAAGTGGCCTATATCCACTCCCCTTATCAATTGATAAAAGATTTTCTTCTAATATGATTAAATGATGGGTTGTTATAATTACAATAAAAAGCTCCTTGAGCCAATTGAAAAAAACAATTTGCTTCAATGCTTTCCAAGATCTTGAAACCCTCAATTCTTAAAAACCTTTTAGAATTCTTTACCTCTTGTTGAATAAGAAATGAATCTTGAAACCTTCAATTCTTGAAAACCTTTTAGAATTCTTTACCTCTTGTTGAATAAGAAATCCCTTATTTTATGTTCCACTTTATTGGAGATGATGAAACCTTATCACTCAATCTCACAATAAATTGATCACTCAAAACTACAAAGCTCAACCTAGCTAAGAATCTAACAAATACTAAAGGTTAACTAAGAGTTTTTGAAGAGGTCTTTCAAAACATGAATTTTGAGAGTTTTACAAAATGATTGTTATCTAAGAATGGAGGTAGTTGAAGAATAGTTATATTATAACATGAAAAACCACTTTCCGATGCATTAAAAATGCCGAAAACGATAAGGTGGTTTAAATCATATAAAGGGTGATTCGAATCAGCCTAATTTTATTGACATGATTTGAATCATAATTCGAATTAGGGTCTAGAAAATGTTGTTATGAACCATTTTTAATGTTTTTTTATAGGATGATTTGAATCGTGCACATGTGTGATTCGAGTCATGGTCCACAAAACTGCTTTTTAAATGCAGCTTTCAACATTTTTCATGACTCATTTTTTCAAAAGTATTGTTTTATGTTTTGTATTTTTTAACTTTTCAAAATCATCTAAGGTGTGCACGATTATTGGGATCATGTAGTTACATCAAAGAGACATACACTCACACCATCTTCTAGTTTTGTTCTTGTCCACTTTAATTCAAGCAAACATACACAAAACAAGCAACAAATAAAATTTGATTGTACAAATGTTCTTGTTTATTATATTCTCACCAGTGTCGTTGCTTATTATATTTTCATCAATAAGTGTGACTCCCTCACATATTTTATTTGCACCATTGTTATAACCAACAAAATAAACCTCTTGACTACATGATGCACCAGACATACTTTCAATAGAAGGATCCAATACATGAGGATCTCACTCCTACTCCCACCAAGCCGAATAATGTCTTGATACCAATTGTTATAAAAGGGAATGCCAAGAGCAACATCAAGCTAATGGTGTGGACCATCAAGAGATTATACACTACATATCCACCAAAACCTTGAAGGTATTGAGTATATGAATCTCGGTCTCATATGAGTATATGAATCTCGGTCTCATATATCCAACATTTATCACATTATATAGTCAACATAGGACTATTTACTCACTCTTTAACCAAAAAACAAAAAAGAATAGATAGAATAATTGTAAAACAAAAAAGAATAGATAGATTACACCACTACTTAATGTTTTCTCTAAATATATCAAGGGTATAAGAACGATGTTAAAGTTCCTCATTAGATGAGTTGTAGCCTGAACACGTGTTTATAATTGAGTGCAATATCCACCTTATAAGTCACTTTTATAGAGTTGAGTTAGGTCTAACTCAAACTCTAATTAAGTTGGTATTTGAGTATATCCAAGATTTGTTGGACTACTTGCTATTAGCATCAGGTCACAACTATCAGGCCACTCAGGCCATGCTCTTTATGTCTATTGCTTGACGTAAAGACGTGTGTTAAGAGTCTTTCATTGGATGAGATATGACTTGAAAACGTGTATAGTCACGCTCTAAATGTCTAGTCCAAGGCCTAAACAGTTTTATAGGATTGAGATAGGTCCAACCCAAAATATAAGATGTCTAGTCCTAGGCGTAACTGGTTTGGTAGGGTTGAGTTATGTTCAATCCAAATTCTAATTAAAGATATAACAAAGAGGGTGAGTTATTCGGTGAACCACCTTTATAAGTGGTCCACTGTGCACCAGTACTTAAAAATTATCGTAAATTATCGACAATACTCTTAAAAAAATAACAACATGTGACTCTCCTTGCCTTTATGAATAAGAAAGTGGCTCGTTTGATGTTGCTTCACTACAAAAAACATATTTATTTTTATCTGACCAATGTTACTTAAGTCACTCTCTCATTCTTAAAAAATGAAGACAGTCATTAGCGTCTACGTCTAAAAGACGATGTCATATGTGATTGTAGAAGTTTAAAGTATTTTTTTAGAACTAATCCACAGTGGATCCAGGTGCATATTAGAATTTTCCAATAAAAGAATATTAAATTGTAGAGTAAAATGTGTAATTTTGTATATTTTTTTTTTTACAAATTAAAGTAAGAAGTGCAACTAAAAACTATAAATTAAAGGAGTACCGTGTGTTTAACCACTTAATTTATTAATACGATCAATAACATCTTTCCAAAATCGTAGTTCTAAACTTTGTGAATATGCAATAATCAACATTAAGTTTTGCTTGGATCTTTCTTTTTCTCTGATGTATTCGTTGGTATAACTTCCCTTTTGCCATGATCATGTGATAATTCTGGAGACTTGGATCATCATTGTTGGACATAAGTCCCCCTGATTTTAGTTTTGACATAACTAACAAACATACAATGTTTTGTGATTAAGCTAACTGTTTGAATCAAGTTGCATTTCAGGTAGAAACACACACACACACTAAACATATGGACACAATGCTTGGAACGCAAGGAATCAAGCTTGAAGTGAAGCATGTGCCGGACAAAGTCAACTATGCTTATGTGTCTTTAGTGATTGTGTTTATTAGACTTTAGACTTATCATACATGAGTTCATGCATAAGTGTTGCCAAGATAAAAATGTGTTTTAAATTGAACTTAGTAAACAAAATCGATTGACTAATCTATTGGGCAATCGATTGATTGACTCAGGAGTAAAGTTTTCACTCATCCAATCGATTGGTAAATCGATTCTGTGAAGGATCTCAGTGAAACTTGAACTCTGGGTGCAAAGCAATCGATTCGACAATCGATTCATACATCAATTGAGAAATCGATTGTGTGAGTTACAGGGGCAAGTCACAAGTCTTTTAAATCGATTGGCAAATCGATTTCGAGCTTAAATTGTTTCTGACTTAACCACTATAACATACCCGATTGGAACATCAATTGATGAATCAATTGAATGAGACACAGAGACAAATATTTCTAAACCAAATCGATTGAACAAAAGTTTTTTCCAAGTCAGTAGCTCTGTGACAAATCCAATCGATTGAGACATCAATTGAATTTTATTTCTTGACTTGCAAGACATATACTAATCGATCGACAAATCGATTGGGTGTTGAAAATGTTTTATCACATATTAGAAACCAAGTTCCTAGTCGATTGGCACATCAATGTTTTCAAATGGCTAAGTCCCTGTAACAATTCAAATCGATTGAAATTGAACAACTGAAGCACTGAGACAAAGCAAATCGATTGGCGAATCGATTGGTGCAATTTATGGATTCCCGGTGATCAATCCAATCGATTGGAGTAATTGTTTCAGTTACAGACCAATTGCCAAATCGATTATGATGAAATATCAGTCGATTGTGGAATCGATTGTTTTGATCTCGTTGTTTGAACAAAACATCCGAAATCGATTACTCAATCGATGTTGATATGAACTTGTCTCAGTTTTTTGATTTATGAATTAACACAATCGATTGGGAAATCGATTGATGCATATGTTTTCAAGATTCAAGAAAAACAAGAAACACGAGCATCGATTGGCAAATCGATTGGAGTGTTTCTATGCTTTATAAAATCGATTGGCAAATCGATTTATATGTGTTTTTCTGAAACATATAAAAACTATCTCAAAACTGTTTTTCAAAATGATGAACATAACTTTTAATTTGACATAGAATTTGAAACTTTCCAAAAACAGAACCTTTGAGACTTTGAACTTTGATACACACAATACTTTGAGAAAACTTAACCATTTTGGCAAATACTTAGAGTTTGAACATCATTGTGTGATCAAGTCGTTTTGTTAGCAAGATCTTTTGATCTTCTTTGTTGTCAATTTCTGTAAAATTACATTGAAACCAAATTGTGTAAAAATCCAGTAGCTAAACTGGTGGTTACCGTTCGTTGATGCTTGTGATCATCAAGAAGGAACCTCATTGCGATCTTGTGTGAGTTTATCGGAATAACTCAAGGGATGCGATGGATGTATGTTAGAATCAAGATAGTTGGATAGATAGGCTAGGAGCTAGCTGGACAATCTGTAAAACGTTCTATAGAAGATTCTAGTGAAAAAGGCTAAGATCAAGTTGATCTTGGGACTGGATATAGGTTGTCTTACAGACGACCGAACCAGGATAAATTTCTGAGTATCATTCTTCTATCGCTTATCTTTTACTTAATTGTTTGATTGATAAATGTTGATACATGTTCTATCTGTTATTGATTGAAAGATTGAATATACATGCTTGTATCTAGTTTGAATTGTTAAACAATTACTGTGTATGTTATATTGTTAATTTGACATTACATGTAATTGTGATCCTTCTCCTAGAATCAATTCATTGGGACCTTGTTGAATAATCTGTTTAATAAAATTGGAATTTTGTTAAACTGTTTGACATTCTTGTGTATTGTTCTTTTGACTGTCATATACATAATTCTTGCATTAGAAGTCATATTTCCTTACAATCATCACCATCATGGATGAGGAGGAGGAGGACTAAAAAAGTTGTGGCCGTGGGGAACATCATCAACAATATAAAGTATGCGTCCATCTTTGAAATTGCCAAACACAAACTTTAGTACCTTAAAATTTTATTTGGTATAATATTCAACAATCAATTATTTGACATCTTTGTATTAATTTTTCAGAATTTTTACGATATATTTATTTTTTAAATTAATGGTTAAATGTACTTTAAAAAAACTAATATTTAAAAAATTATAATAATAAAATTTTATTTATTAAAAGTGTCACTGAAATAAATTATTTTTTTTTGAATTTTTACTATTCATAATAGTGAATATTGAGCATTTTTTATAATAAAATGTAAAAAATTAGTATAATGTTTAAAAATAATGAAATAATGTTTTTTTTTATAAAATAATTTATCCTAATATACTAGAGTCGACAACGAACTGTCTGATTCATTTAATTTTTTATAAGTATCGGTACTCATATTTAATTTTTCATGGATATCTAAAAATAAATTTTTTGAAAAAATAAATTCTCTAAAAATAAATAATGAAAATAGTTTTTTAAGAAACAAATTAAAATTTGAATAACTTGTTATCAGTTCTTACTAGGAATTAATAAACAAGAATTGTGATAGTGAGAAGTTTTTTTTAACAATTATTATTGACAAATTGTGTGAAAAAATCTCATTCAACTCAACCTCGTTGATCCAGAAATTCTAATATGGATCATTAGATGCAATTTTTTATTTATTATTATTATTAAAATAAAATAGATACATAAATTAACCATTTCTTCCAAAAAAAGAGATATATGTCAAGTTACTTACATGATTTGTGATGCTCAATCATCGATAGTGGTACCCTTGCCGTTGCTGCCACTTTCATGAACAAAAGAATCACAAATGGCAAAGCTAGGTTCAATATAACCTTCTTAAAATAACCCATCTTACAGAAAATATTATCGTAGAAGCTATAACATGTGTATGTCTGAAGTGAACGAGGATAGCTGGATTTGATGGAAATATATATTGATCTCAAGGGAGAGACATAAAAAAAAAAATACATAAATAAATAAATAATTATTTGGATGACAAGATTCGGGTCTCTTTTAGTTTTAAGTTGTAAAAGTTTTCCCGATATACTATTCTTATAATAATAGAACTTAAAGACTCGAATTTCTTACATGTTGTTAGCGATTTTGCATTCACATAATTTATAAGTTTGAGATCGGATGATCTATATTTAAATTTGATATTTTATATTATAAAATAAAAATTAAATTTATATATTTTTTAATCTGTCAAATCTAGATAAAAAATTATAATAAAAATTAAACTTTATTTTTTAAATATAAATAAAAATACTATATAACATGAATTTGGATAATCAACGCCTAAAAAATAAAAAGGAGATACAAATTAAATTAGTTAAAAAATATGTCGACATAGAAAAATCATTTTTAGTTGATTTTCATTTCTTTATTTCAAAAATAAAACAAATATGAGTCTACTCCAAATTTTATGAATTATATTATTATATATCTCAGTCATTGAAATTTTATGAATTATGTCCTTACATATCACAATCATTACCTAACACATTGATTAATTGATTATCTTTGACAATTAGGCTAGGTATGAAGAAACATTTATTTTGAATTTGACTCCGATAAAATCATATTCATTTATGTTTGCTTTAATTGTAATTTTAATTTTCTATAAAAGAGAATAGAACTCTAGCTGTCTCAAAATATGGGTGCTTTGTGTAAAATTTAAACTTGATGCTGTATTTTTTATGCAGATTCGATCATTTTTATAAATCTAATAATAATAATAATAATAATAATAATAATAATAATAATAATAACTTTTATTATGTTTGATATCATGTTAATTAATTCTTTATATTTTTGTGATATATATTAATCAAATCATTTTAGATTTTATGACTAAGGTAATAATAATAAATTTCATTATATTTAATGCAATCAATGTATTTTTGCATGACAAGATATCATTGAGCAATTATCTCAATAAAAAAGAAGTATTTTTAGATGATAATATTTGTAGTACACTAATTTTGTCTAAAAACTAAAAATAATTCTAATAAAATGAAGTAATAATATATTTAATAAATATTTTATATTTATCGTTATTAAGTTTAAAAATATCATTTTATACCCTTCGTCCAATTTAAAATTTATATTTATATGAATTTTCATTATATTATATTTAATACAAAATATAAACAAAAAATAAAAAATAAAAAATAAAAAACAAAAAAAAGATATTTTTTTATCTACACGTTTTCTTCCTTGTCTATTTTTTTATTTTCCTTTCTATCTTCTTGCAAACAAGGTCCTCCAAGCAAGAAGATGCGCATGCCCCCCTCCCCTGTTTGTTTATTTGTTTGTTTATTTTTTACTTTTTAATAAAAGAATAGAAGAAAAAAAATAGAGAAATGAGGGGTAGATGAGAAATATAAGATAGAATTAAAGTATTTTAAGTCTCCTAAATATTAATATTTTGTACATATAATTTTTTTTTATTACAGACTATATATAATACACTATACAAACCCAGAAAAACTATGTTCATAACATTAGAAAATATTCACCCAAAACAAATGAATAAAATCAAAATATCATTAAAAAATCAACATAAATTAAAAGAAAAACAAACAAGAAGTAAAACAAATCAAAAAGAGGAAGGTGGATAGCTGTTGCCGCTGCCATTGTCAGCGCCGCCGGCATTGTCAGTGTGGCCGCCGCTGCCATTAGTTTCCTCACTTCTCTTTCCTTTCTCTTTCTTTCCCTTATTTTCTTTCTTTCCCTCTCTTTTTTTCTCTCTTTCTTTATCCTATTGTTTCTCTGCTCACCCGCCTTACCCTTCTTTTCCTCTTTTACTTTTTTATTTAAAATAAAGGTTACATTGTGTTAATTGTACTAAAAAAGAGTTTAGGATAAACTCAACAATTTTTTTTTAACTATATGTAGTTTAGTTTTTTTTTTCTTTTCTCTCTTTTGGTTGATCCAACACAATTTTATTTCTCTTAATCTAACTTTTTATTTTATTTTAAAAATATTAAATTTATTTAACTCCTAATAAATATCAACTCAAATAAAAAAATAAATAATTTTTTTTTTATTTAAAGATTAACTAGATGTGATATCATTTTAATTTATGAGTTGTCTAGACACAAGTAGAACATCTTGATAGTTATTTATTTTTTTTTTCTATTCAAAATCAAACTTTTAAGTTTGATCAAATTAGATTTGATATCTTTTTAATCTTTGAGCTATTGAGATACAAGTTGTATCACTTAGTGGTTTTAATATTCAATTTTAAAATTGAAAATAGTATAAATTTATCTTAAAAGGATTAACTAGATGAGACATCTTTTTACTCCTTAAGTTTTTGAGACATGAATTGTACAACTTGATAATCTTAAAACTCTCATTTCAAAATAATTATTCAAATCAAACTAACTCATTTTTTTTGTCGAAACAACTTTTGCTATCAACAACAACAAAAAATTTCTTTAAAAACAATCAATACATTCGTATTTTCTATCCAAGAACTACATCACTTTGATTTCTCCATCGCACCGGGAGATGCATAGAAGAAAGATCGCACTCATATCAAGCATAATAATTAAAATTTATTTTTTCTTTATATTTTAAATGCACTTTTATCTCTAGATTATATTAAAAAAAAATTATATTTGCAATTAAAAAAAAATGAGAAATAAATTTATATAATTTAACATTAATTTTACTCAATTAATTATAGGTAATTGTATTTTAACGTATGTCGTAGGATGCTAATACATTTCCTATGCTTATTCGACTCCCGAACTCAAAATTTTGTTTTAAAGACCATTTAATTTTTATTTTTAAGAGTTTTCCAATACTTTCTCTATTTTAAATAAATTTTGGTTGTGACTCATTGAATTCGAGAAACACTTGAAATATTATGACATTTGAAATTTTTTATGTTTGCGACATTGATTTTATGGGTCCTTTTCCTAAACCATTTTTGAACCAATATATTCTTGTTGTTGTGGATTATATTTCTAAGTGGGTAGAAGCGATTCCCTTTCCCACTAATGCTACTTAGGTTATGATAATTTTTTTAAAAAAAGGTATATTTTTACTAGATGTGGCACTCCTAGAGCTATCATAAGTGATGGTTACACTCATTTTTAAAATAAACAATTTGATAATCTTTTGAATAAATATGATGCTACCTATAAGATAGAAACCCTTTATCACCCGCAAACCAGTGGTCGTGTAGAAACTTCTAATAGGGAATTCAAAAGAATTTTAGAGAAGTCTGATGTTAAATATAAGAAAAAAATTTCTTTAAAATTAGATGATGCATTATAGGTATATATGACTACCTTCAAAACCCTCATTGGTATGTCTCCTTATAGGCTTGTTTTTGGTAAACCTTGTCATTTGCATGTTGAACTAGAGCATAAAGCACTTTGGGATCTTAAAATTTTAAATTGTGATGCACAACTTACAGGGGGAAAATAGGTTGCTACAACTGAATGAATTAGACGAGCTTCATCTTGAAGCTTATGAAAATGCCAGTTTATAAGGAACACACCAAAAGTGGCATGATAGATGCATTCAATTGCACGGGTTCAAGATTGGTGACAAAGTTCTAATTTATAACTCACATTTGCGTCTTTTCTAGAAAATTTGTGCTCAAAGTGGTATGGACCCTCTGATGTGTCCAAAATCCTTCCATCAGGGTCTCTTGAAGTCACAAAAGATGATGGGAGTGCCTTTAAGGTCAATGGCCAACGTGCTAAGCATTACGAGGAAAGACTTCAAGTGAATTTTGTCATTCTCCTCAGAAATTTATCCACATTTTAGCTTACCGTCAAGCTCAAGACATTAAACAAGCGCTTCACAAGAGACAAATGGTATTTACTTTTTATTATATTCTAGTTTTAATATTTCTTTTTAGGAAATAAAAACTCCAACTATAAGCTCTTATAGAGAAATTACTTTTACTTTCTCTCATTTATTTATTCATTTAGTATATCTAATATTATGTCTTGAGGACCATGCTTATTGCTAGTGCGGGGGAGAAATTATATTTTGATGCTTGACCTCTTATAGTGTTTGTGATGACATCTTTGCAGTCTTGTTTTACTTAAATTATGTGTTTGAAGTTTATCCTATAAGTCATTATTGTGTTTGGTTTTTTAGTTGGGCCTAATGATGAGTATGCAGTTAGGGTTAAATTGAAACTTTGAATTTATGTGTGCTAGATAAAGAGGTTCCTTAGTTTTGACACAAGAATTTCCTATTATAAATAAGTTGAGATGCTTTGAGATGGACCAAAATTAAAATAGTTAAACCTAATTTGGAGTAAACTAATTTCTTAACATAGGACAACTAAGGAGTAAAAGCTTCATGAACTAAGGGACAAGAAAAAACATAATTGACAACTTAGTTAGAAGAATTAAAAATATAATAAAATATCATCTCATTTATTAGCTTGGGGGTTACTCACGCTAGCAGTCAGGTGAAATGTGAGGTGATGTATTGTTTCACTGAATAGCTTGGGGGATTACTTGCCCTACTAGTCAAGCCAAAGGTGGAATTGTATCAAATTAAAGAAAAATGAAGTTTTATTTCACTAAGAAACTTCGAGATTACTTGCACTAATAGTCAGGCCAAAGATGGAATGATATTAAATTAAAAATAAAAGAAAAAAATATCATGAATAGAAAGTTGAGTTGTCTAGTTAAATCAAAGAAAAATGTCCTTAGTACTTGAGAAAAATAAACCTTAGTGTTCTATGATAAGGATGAAATTTTATGAATGAGAAGGATTAAATGAATTGATTGAAGAAAGTCTAAAGCCATTGAATACTAAGAAGCAATGAGGTTAACCACACACACTTTGAACTAAAAGAATTCATTTTACTTAGTTGACATAGGGTAAAAGGTGTTTAATTTAGTCTCAACAATTCAGAAGGATTATTGCTCAAATTAAAAAATTCAATTATAATGTTCTTAATTCTTTAAACTTTATCTTAGAATGAGATTTTGCTTAAGGACAAGCACAGGTTGAGTGAGGGGGAGTTGATAAATCTATTTTTATAGGACTTTAAGAGCGTATTTATCCACTATTTTATCTTATTTTATAATTTTGATTTCAACTTCTTATTTATTCATTAATTTATCGTATTTGCAGAATTGATTATGAGATGATAAAATAATTCAAATTGGTCAAAGCTACTAAGTTTTTAGTGCAAAAATAGGAAGTTTAACATTTCAATTATGTGTACAAGAAGTAGGTTTGTTGCACACTTCAACGAGCTTGAATTTTATGATAAGAAAATGTTGCGAAAGAAGGGCGAACGTTGTTGTATAAAATTAAGATCTTATTGTTATAATAAGGAGGATAAATCAGAAAGATAAATGGGAGTCACATCGAGGAACACAATCGACATTTGCATGCCTCAATCAATTAATTGACTAGTAATCAACTACAATTCATTGGTATATCTATAGAATAATTAAGATTAGGATTCATGTATGATGAAATATATATACTAATCTTGCAATCATTCAACCTTTTGGTTTTTTATGTTTTCTCTAAATTATATTTTTTGTATGATCAATATTAATTTAGGGAAAAAAATATTACATTGACTGACGAATGTTGGTTAATAGTTTTAAAGAAGGATTGATAATTTAGAAAATAAATAGGAATCTATTATCTATTATCTATTATCTATTATATATATTTAAAACAAATTCTCTCACTCTATTTCTGTCACGTGTACAAACATATTTCACCTCAGGAAAAAAAGTGATAAGTACCTCTTATTAGAGAGTTCTCTCTTGTGTTGTGTTCCACCTCATTTTTCTCTACTTAGTTGCTAAATAATTTTTCCCTCTTTTAATCTTTCTAATCCTTATTTTTTTTAAACGTTTTCTCCTTCATCTTAATATTTTCCATCAATTTCGTCTTCTCAGTTCTAATGTATTCACTTCGTCGCTAAGATCCTCTTCGACGTCCCTCTGCGGTCCAAAAAAAATGGTTATGTCCGTCCGCAATCAGCTTCTGCTTCCTCATCTACGACCGTCTCGTCGATTCACGATTCACAATCATCCTCTCGGACTAAAAAAAGTGGCAACGTCCCTCCGCAATCCATTTATGTTTCATCATCATCGACCGTCTCGCTGATTCATAATTCAAAATCATGTTCTTCAACGGTTCTCCACGGTCACTCTTCAAAATCGTGAAATCTTACCTAGATTATTATCAAATTGTATACATAAAACAAACATCCAAATCTATTTTGTTGTCATCTTATTATGCATTTTTTTTATAAATTTTTTTGTAACATTATTATGCATTTCTCGTTACTTTCAATTTATGTCAATCAATTATATGAGTAATAATTTACGTTATCAATCCTTCTTTCACTTTCATACATAATTACATGCTTCCATGATAATTTTTCGATTATCAAATTGTCTACATAACACAACTCCCCAAATCTATTTTGTTGTTATCTTATTATGCATTTTTTTCATAAATTTTTTTATAATATTATTATTCATTTATCTTTACTTTCAATTTATGTCAATCAATTATATGAGTGATATTTTACGTTATCAATCATCCTTTCACTTTCATACACAATTGCGTCCCTCAGCAATAACTTTTTTATTATCAAATTGTATATGTAACACAAATCTCAAAATCTATTTTGTTGTTATCTTATTATACATTTTTTTATAAATTATTTTATAATATTATTAGGCATTTCTCATTACTTTCAATTTATGTCAATCAATTATATAAGTAATATTTTACGTTATCAATCTTCTTTTTATGTTCATACACAATTATTCAATATAATATTTTATGTCAATCCCTATTACACTTATCAATATAATATTTTACAGTATCAATTATCCTTTCATGCACAATTATTCCACTTAAGATGAGTAATGATTTTATACGTTGAAAATTCAATTATTCATTAAATTCAATGGAAAAAACCACCTAATTACTCATAAATATTATCATAAATTTCTATCTCAAATTCTTTGTATTATTTCACCATGGTAACAATATTAAATCATTATTGTCACCTTATTATACATTTTTTTATAACATTATTATGCATATATAATTACTTTCTATTTATGTCAATCAATTATAAAAGTAATATTTTACGTTATCAATCCTCTTTTTATGCTCATACACAATTATTCAATGATTTCATACGTTAAAAATTCAATTACTCATTCATTTCTCATTATATTTCTCTATAATATATTTATAATTCTTTTTTTTTATTATGAGTGATATTTTGCACTATCAATTACAATTATGAGTATTGGTTTCATGCATAATTATTCCACTTAGGTGTCAGTAATGATTTCATACATTGTAAATTCAATTGAAAAAAACCACATAATCACTCATAAATATCGTCATAAATGCTCTTTATCTAATTCTTTATATTATCTCAATATAAATATCGTCGGGTTGCTTGCCCTCTCGCGATTTGCCTTACTAATATTCTATATAAAAAAATAGCAATTATGTAAAAATTTAAAATACGATACGAATATGAATAATAAAACACACAAATGCTAATAAATTAATCACTTACGACAAACGCGGGGTCAGTACATTTGGAAACAAACGCTTTCCATTCATCATTTGATATATAATGTCGATATATCTTTGGAGGTTCAGCTTTTGTGTTTCCTTCTCTATCTTTAAGATAGAAATTTGAGAGATGCGATCTAAATCCCCGATGGATTTTGCCAGCAACTCTCAACACGTAATTCTTTCGTCCCTCATCAAGGACAAAAGTTGTCTGCAATGAAAAAAATTATATGTAAAGTATTTCAATGAAAATATTTATAAATGACAAAAGATTGAATCAAAAAATTTACTTGAATATCATTCCATATGATATCTTTGGCATCCTTCAATGCCTTATCTCTCCAGTCGTCAATCGTGATTGGAATATTTTGACGAACAACAGCCCCAATATAGCTCACAAACATTGCGCTGTAGGGGTCAACTGGCTGACCACTTTCATTCCATCCATCCTAATAAACTCATATAGTAAGTACATGCTATTAAAAAAAGCTAAAAAAATACACAGCAAACAGAGTATAGTATAGTATTACCTCAAACTTGGTGCCATTGCTCCTTGCTTTAATCACATTTTGCATTATAGTTGCACCACGTTTGACTTCATTTTCATAAGTCTTACTGGTGCCAACTTCTTCATTTTGAAATTCTAAATCTTTGTTTGTATCCATTTAACTACAAAAAGTTCAACATGCAGTTTAGTATAACATCAACAAGCTCAACATGCATCATGCATTATTCTAAACAAGCTCAACACGTATCAGTATATATATTTTAAACAAGCTCAACATGCATTTTAATGATTACAAAAACCTAATAACATCAATACCTGAATAATGGTTCGAAGAAAGATGAAATGCGAAGAAAAGAGCGAACGGAGAAATTTCACAGCAATAAAGTTCACAAAAAAACGGTTTTGAAGAAATACGTAATGAGGGTTACGTATTTCAATGAAAATATATTGGTAACAATGGGAGAGATGATCTTGGATGGAAATAAAGTTCGAAATGAACGAGATGATCGTGGAAATACAGTTCGTAATGGACAGGATTATAGGGTTTGCAAAAGAAGAGAAGAAAGATGAAGGTTGCTCTGATAGTGTAGTTTACGTAATGAAGAGGAAACTGAAGAGGTTACTGTTATATATATAACCCTTTTACAGCGCTTTCCCAAAGAGCGCCCTAAAAGGCATAAGCCTTTTACAACGCTTTTTATTAAAGCGCTGTAAAAGGCGTCCTTATTTAAATTTTTAAAAGACTCTTTTACAGCGCTTATCCCCACAAGCGCTGTAAAAGACCTCATTATTTTAGTATGTTATATAATATTTTTTTTTAAAAGCCTTTTACAGCGCTTTGTGAAAGAAGCGTTGTAAAAGGCGTCCTTATTTAAATTTTTCAAAGACTCTTTTACAGCGCTTATTCCAGAAAGCGCTGTAAAAGACCTCATTGTTTTAGTATGTTATATAATGTTTTTTTTACGATGTCCAAGAAACACATTCTTCTTAAAATGTTTCAACCGCATCCAATTTGTACTCTCTTCACATACAGGACATGCACACTGACCTTTAATGCTATATCCTGATAAATTACCATATGCTGGAAAATCATTAATTGTGCCGAACAACATAGCCCTCAAATTGAAATATTCTTTCTTATACTCATCATAAACTTCCACACCTGTCTCCCACATACGTTTTAAATCTTTTATTAGAGAATCAAGTATACGTCGATATCATTCCCTGGTTGTTTGGGTCCAGAAATTAACAGAGACAACATCATAAACTTACGCTTCATACATAACCATGGAGGTAGGTTATATATTACCAAAATCACAGGCCACGTGCTGTGTGAGATGCTTTGAAGACCATGTGGATTCATTCCATCAGTAGAAAGTGCAAGTCTTAGATTTCTTGACTCTATTCCGAATTCAGGATACTCGTGATCAATTTTTGCCCATTGTGGGGAATCTGCAGGGTGTCGAAACATTCCATCTCTAATTCTTTCATCTGCATGCCATGTCAAATATTTTGAATCTTCTTCACTGCGATACATGCACCTAAATCTTGGTATTATAGGAAAATACCATACGACTTTTGATGGAGTAGATTCTTTCTTCTTATATCGAGAGACATTGCATTTCGGACACGCATGAATCCTTAAGTAGTTCATATTCATTTCAAAATAAAATGCAATCGTTAGGACACGCATGAATCCTTTCGTAACTCATGCCAATAGAACACAAAATCCGTTTAGCCTCGTAGGTTCGACTGGGAATTATCATCTGGCAACATATCTTTTATGAGTGTTAATAATTCTGTAAAGCTTTTATCAGACCATCCATTACTCGCTTTTAAGTTGTACAACTTTGATATCGCCGACAGTCTTGTGTATTTAGTACAACCATTATATAATTCTTTCTCTGCATCACTCAACAAAGTTTCAAACATTTTAGGACAATCTCGAAGATCTTCTTCAACTGCTTTTGCGATCTCATCAACTTGGTCCGGCTCATATGTATCTGTATCGAAATCAGTTGAAGCATATGTCGAACTATTCTCAAAATTAATGTTTCCTTTTTTTTTTCTCACCATGTCTTATCCAACATGTGTAGCTTTGATCAATTCCATTACATACTAGATGTCCTTCTAATTCATCTTCGCGAACACGTTTTCCAAAACAACATTTTAAACAAGGACAAACTACTCTATTTGGATCTTTTGCATTCTTCACTGCAAACTCAACAAACTCCTTCACTCCAATTTCATACTCTTTTGACAATCGATTGGCTGACATCCATTTCCTATCCATATTATACCACCTATATAAATGCAGTTACAAAACTAATAAGCTTTCAAAACAATTCAACAAGTTTCAAAAAGAAACAAATATCAACTAACAATTTCAAAAACAGAACAGATCATGTGTGGTATGAGTTTTTGACTAGTAGAAGAGATTTAATAACAATTACAAAACAGAACACAGATCATGTGGTATGAATTTTTAATTTGATAAAAAATACCTGAGACAACGTAGATGGCGGCACAGTACGTAATGGGCATAATAGAAAAATGTAGAGGTGATGAAAGATGTAGAGGATATGAGGGTTCCCAACGTATATAATTATTAGAAATTTATGTATTTTACAGCGCTTGTAGTAAAAGCGCTGTAATAGATAGTTAATTTCAATGAAAGCGCACGTATTTTACAGCGCTTGTGGAAAAAGCGTTGTAATACGTGGTTCAATTATTTTAAAGGGCACGTATTTTACAGCGCTTGTGAAAAAAGCGCTGTAATACGTGGTTCAATTATTTTAAAGCGCACGACTTTTACAGCGCTTAAGGAAAAAACGTTGTAAAATAATACAAGAAAGCACTTCATTTGACAGCGCTTTTTTGCAAAGCGCTGTAAAATCATTATAACATTATGCGCAAACGTTATATGACCTACAACAGCGCTTGTTTTACAGCGCTTGTCAATAAAAGCGTTGTTAAAGGCTCCGTTATTTTTCAAATACATTTACAACAGCGCTAGTGTTTATCAAGCGCTGTAAAAGGGGCGCTGTTAAATGGCATTTTTGGCGTAGTGTCATATAAAACTAGAACTTGAGGTATTGATATTACAAGAGAAATCATGATCATAGATTTACATTCCATTAATTTAAAGTTGTGTTGATATACACTCTCGTTATAATTTTTATGTTATCATTACGTTTTTGTAATCGTGAACCAATAATAATTTTCATTAGTCTAAATAATATATAATTTTGATTAGGTTGGAAGTTGTTAAAGTAATCTATGTGGATACGATAATGTTATATATTTATACTTGACAAATTCGTACACTTACAAAATTTTGCGCAACACTGCTCTAAATTTTAAATAATATCATCATAAATCTATCTCTTTTACTAAAAATTAAAACTTAATAGTACTTACAAGATTTTCTTTAAAAAAATCGTTTCTAATTAAATAAGTAAAATAATTATGATTTCACAAACGCATGACTAAACTAATCAAACTCCAATTACAAAAGAGGTGAGTTTCAAAAACAAGTTAATAGTATGATATAAGTAAGAAGAACACACAAATAATTATAATAAAATCGTATCATAATATATCATAGTATATTAAAATGTTCAAGGAAATAATATCATATTATAAAATTAAAATCACTCAAGTAAAATTAATATCTCATTATTGTATCAAATCATCTAAGACAAATTATCATCATTTTTGAAACACAATAAGCACAACGAAACAATCACAAGACAATGCAACGTTATGCATTTGTTTAGACTCTACTTCTTTATAATTTGATATCATTCTAACTCTGCTTAGACTCTACTTCTTCACAATTTGGGTAAGAGACTTGATACTATGTCACCACGGACAATTCAAATTGGTCATGTTTTCATTGATTCCCTCAACTAAATATGAGACACATATAAATGATGGTCGAGGTAAACATTTGTTGCATGGTAGCTCATAACAATTAGAGAGTTACTTCCAAGTATTAGTTAATAGTCTTTACGTAAGGTTCAACAGTAGACCTCCACGGTCGCAATCATTCACTTGTACTTGCATCACTAGACTTGTTAAGCTTTACCTATATAATGACAACTTGACAAGATAATCTTCACGTCAAACACCACTAACATCTAATTACTCCCCTTATTGACCTATATTACTCACTCCATAAAGAGCACCATAACAACCACAACATAAACTAATGATATCTATCTACAAACTCATTAGAAAACAAAAATAAAAAACATAAAGACTATAATAAAAAATTAAAAATTAAAACTAGTTGGATCCAGAAGCATGAATTTAGTAAATTAACGAGTTGGATCCTAATTTCCAATATGAGGTATATATTTTGGAGATTTTGGGGGTGTTGTGAGAACAGTGGGGGGTGAATAACTTCAACAACAAAGATTAGCCTCATACTTTGGGTTCAAGGACCACGTGGAGCACAAGTTTGATAGATGGTATGTGAACCACGGCCTATATACTCAGCTCTATACTTAAGACTTCTGAAAGGCTTTAGCTCCAATTACAAAAATTTTAAGCTTAAGTTCCTTTTTACTTGATTCATTCAAAAGGAACATCACGTTCTTAAGATTGTTGATGAAGGTGGAAAATTAGTTTTAGTTAAAATTATACTGATGACCAATTTATAGTTTATAGTTGTTACTAAGAAAATTTGAATTATGTTCCTAATTTTATGTTGCAAAGACTAAACTCTTATCACCCAATTGACACATCGTGAACAAATTCATTCACTAATTTGGATGTTTAGAGAGTTACACTAGTCACTAGTGGTAGACATGGATGACAACAAAAATTCTTACTTGCTAGTATCTATGGATAAAATTTCACATGGAAGATGATGTATGATGTAATGGTTTTTGTACCTGCAAATATCTTTTTATCCGTTAATAAATTAGTAAAATTCTTAAATTTTATTTACTTGTTAATGTATTAATAATTTTTATGATAAAATTTTGTGATACACTTTAATTATGTGATAATCTTTTAATATTTTTACATATTACTACTTTTTTGTGTTGAGAATAGAGAATAAAATATTTTATATAATTTATTAAATAAAATTGGTACATAATATTTGTTTTATTTAAAAAATAATACTCATGAATATCCGTTAATATTCATAGATACTTACAAATTCATAAATCATTCGTGTAACGAATATCCACACATATATAAATAGAACACAATGATCTTATAAAAATAAATTAAAAGTTTATTGGATACACAAATGTTTTCAATATAAAATTTGACATTAATGTTCATAATTGTATACACCATAAAATAGCAAAACAAATTTATTTTTTAGTTGTGCACCAAGTTTTTTTTACCGTATATTTTCAAATTAAAAAATTAAAATAAATTTAGTGACACAATTTAGATTTAAACTAACATTAACAAGCTTAGGCTTTGCACTCTATCATCTAAATTAACAAACAATTTTCAATAATTTTATAACATATTTACTTCAAACATAAATATTTAAAAAAAAACAAACAAAACATAAATATATTTTTGTTATAAATTTTTCTTTATTAATTAAATTAAGTTTTTTTAGGTCTAACTCTAAAGCCATTGGTGGATTGGGCCTTAACCCGATCCCATATGAAAGATTAAATCTAGTGAGTAATATATATTTTTTGTTTATAATTTAGTGAGTAGTATTACGTAGTGATAAGAACAATTGCAAATTGAAAAATATTTACTTGGACACATTCCTAAATAATATATATATATGGGCACACAGATGGAAAAAAATTAAATGATATAATTAAATTATGGACAAACCTTACGTGCATTTTCTTAAATATTTTTCATATAGTTATTCACTTAACTAACCATGATTTTATTAAATTCATAATTTTTTTCAAAATTTTTTATAATTAAAAGTTTTTTCCTTTTTTTGAACAACAAGCTTTTCCCTTTCATTTATAGTTATGCGAATTTAAAACTTGCTCTTGCAAATTAGTTAAAAACGTCATAGCGTTGACTAAAGTGTTCGATGGAAGAAAAAGTTTCTAAATTAAAAGGAACAATGACAGCATATTGATAATAGGTTAAAATGTTAGTACATATTTTATTTTCTTATTATAATCTCTCTTCTTTGGGGAAGGATGCAATCAAACAAGTATCAATTAATGCAATAACACTCACCCAAAAACATGGGAAGCAAGAAGCCAAACAGTAGTGTCATTGTCATCTTGTGCTTTGATTTGTCCATTATTCTTCAAATTTAGCATTTTATCTTATAAGGTCCAAACAAGATCAAGCAATGCCAACCCATATAGAGATATCTGATCGGTTAGTCAGATATGTGGGACTAAATGCACGAGAGGCACTAGACATATGTATAAAAAATTATATGCTAATTTTTATATACTAATTATTAATTAGCTAGGGAACGTGGTGTGTCCACAAAATTGTGAAATGTATTGCATGAGACAAAAATTGAATTTAAATAAATTGATTTATAAAATATAATATTTTTTATATCTAATAGTAAGTTCAACAATATTTGAGGCAAAAGTTATCGATCCTAGTTTCTGAGTTAGAATTATTTGGTTGTCTTATTAGATCATACTTAACTCTTTTAAAATTAATTTTACTTGAATGTATTTAAATATGTTAAAATTAATTCTACACTTTTAAAATTAATTTTAAAGCATCCAAGAGTAAAATAAGAAATAATTAATTTTGCAGTAGAATGGTCAAAATTACGATAACTCAATAAAAAACTATCAGAGTTTGCTATGATTTTATCAATCTTTCTTGTACAGTAAAATCAAACGATATTCACTAATTTAATCTCCACAAACAAACTTCTACATCTTCATTTGCAATTTTATAAACTCTTAATTAATTGGTTAAGAAATTTATTAAATTTATTATAAAACTAATCAAAACTAGAACAATATATAATTAAAGAGTTGAGATGAAGAAGAAAGAAGAGAGAAAAAGATAGACTTTGTATTATATTCTCCGAAAGTGAAAATTTTACAATATAAGATAGATCCCATTGATAGGACAAGTTACAAGCACATGATCATAGTCTAAATAAATATTATGATTAAATATCAATAATAATTATTGCAAATGATGACGATATTAATAATACATTATTGGAAATGATGATGATATTAATGAGAACTAATTGGTGTGAATTGAAAAAATAAAGAAGTTACACATATATGAGGGATGACACATACTAGTAGTGTTTATAAGGTGGAAGTATGACAATTGGGGTGTGCCCAAGGGTACCACAATTTTGATAAAATCATTTTTTCAAGTGTATGAATTGTATGTCTCACAAAAATAATATCCTTTGTGGAGTTTCATATAATCACCATTATCAAGTTAGTCACACAAATTCAAACACATCTTTGATATAAATTGAGCCTTTCATAGCTACTCAACTTAATCCAATATGAAAAAGTTCTTAAATTCAATTCACACGAATATATCTCTTCAAAATCAATGATACACTTGAATATATGTATTTCATCATTGTCATTTTCTTTTAGTTTCACATCTTTAAGTGTGAGAACAACAAGTCCAATAACCTTTTACTTTGCAAAACAAGTGTAATTTCACTTTAGTTATGTCTTTGTCTATAATATTTAATATGCTTTAATTCATAATTCTTATTATCATTTATCACATACAACATTAAATTGTATTGCAAAACTATTATCAACTTTGATCTATTTGTGGTTCCATAACATTGGATTCATGACATGATTTATTAAGATATCTATATTTTCACAAATTTCAGATATATGATCAGTTCTTTTGGAAATCAAATCAAATATGACAAATAACTCTTTTGAAACTTCATTGTTTGAGAATTTTTATGTTTGAAATTGACATATATACCACACTTCATGCATAAATGATACACATTTGCAATTATATATTGTCCAACTAAGTCTTAAATTTTGATTGGAGCATTGCAACTGATAATTGATTTTTCTAAACTTTACAAATGAGTTCTCTTTTGAACTTCTAGATCACATTAGTTTGTACGAGGATCAAGATGATATAATAGTATATTTCAATAATTATTTTCAGTTGTTGATTGTCTCCTCCTAATATTGAGAATATTAATCAATAGAATGATAGTCAACAAACTTATTTATAAACAAGTCTCCAATTTCTTAAGTCAATATACTATAATATAAATGGAAATTACACACCCAATATTCTTATACGACTCATCTTAGTGTATTATATAGGAGCAATTGGAACGTATACAACACATCTAAAAAATATCTTAGTTGTAGAATATTAGGTTATTAACCCAAAATTAATTGTAAATTAAGGGGGAGGACTATACTTGTGACACCCTAAATCCCAAAATAATATATATAATAATTTATATTATATTCCTATAAAATTTACAGCGGATAAATAGAATTATATTTTCAAGAAAATAAAATCTTTTGTAACTAATTTAGGATATCACGTTTCTCAAAGTACACATGCACCAATTCAAATTTTATTACTCAAATAAAACAATTTAATCTCAATAAACTTGATTTAAGTATAATTACTTGATTTAATTCTAAAAACTTACTAGTACTTCTAAGGTTTTCATACAAAAATTTGATTCAAATTAAATAAGTAAAATACAAATTAAAACCCTTATTCCCGGTATCACCTATCAGAGCGGGGTTCATTTAAGTATAATTACTTATTTTAATTCTAAAAACTTACTAGTACTTCTAAGGTTTTCATACAAAATTTTGATTCAAATTAAATAAGTAAAATACAAATTAAAACCCTTATTCCCGGTATCACCTATTAGAGCGGGGTTCCTCCCAAACTTGAACTTCAAGACTCATTAACCTGTAATAACTACGATTTCGCAAACGCAGGGCCCAGCCAGTCAAACACAAACAACGAAGAAGGTGAGTTTTGAAATCATGTTAATAATATAATATGAGTAAGAAGAACACGCAAACAATCATAGTAGAACCGTATCATAATCACTTTACGATATATCAAAATATTTAATTAAATAGTGTCATACTATAACATCAAAGTCACTTAAGTAAAATAATTATCTCATTATAATATACATCAAATCATCTAATTATTATTACCTTCGAAACACATCAATCACAACAAAACAATCACAAGGAAATGCAATGCTATGCATGAGCTTAGACTCTACTTCACAATGTGGTACCATTCTAACTCTGAAGTACTTGGTTAGGAGACCATGATACTATGCCACCATCCCGGTGGACGGACAATTCAAATTGGCCATGTCCTCATAGATCCCCTCAACTCAACCCGAGACACATATACGTGACAGTCGAGGTAAACGTGTGTTGCATGGTAGCTTTCGACATTTGGAGTGCGACCTCCAAGACACCTAGGAATTCCCCACCCGAATACCTCCAAGGTCTAACAATCTTGCCTTAAGGTTCGACAGCAGACCGCCACGATCAGGCTCATTCAGTTGTATTTCCCCATAATCACTAGGCATGTCAAGCCCTACCTATATGATGACAAAATAATCTCCACTTCACAAATTCACAATATTTATTTTCTCCCCTCGTTGGTTTATGATACTCCATTAAAACCGTCATCTCAAACACAAATTGATATCGCTATTATTTCATCAGCTATGGAGTTAATTCACTATTCTCATCACAGTTTAGAACATCACTATCATTAATCATACATCATCATCATCACATAAACTTCTCACAAATTTATAGCATCACTATCATCAATCAAACATCATCGCATAAACTTATCACAATTTATAACATCACAATTATTAATCACACATCATCATCATCACATAAAATTATCACAACACACCAATCTTTTGTTATCACACCACATAAAGTCATCAAATCATATATATATATATATATATATATATATATATTTAATTCGACACTCAATATCACAATAATATCAATTTCATACATTCAAATAAATTAAATCAATCAACATTCTATAAATATTTCTATTCTATATTTTAATCTCACAATTTCCATATTTCTAAATTAATTAATTTATCCCTCAAAGGGCTACTGCCATATGTAGCGAGCCCCGGATGAATCGTTGGGAAATACGGTTTTCCCGTTCATCTCACAATATATTATACTCATGAATTCAAACGTTCTCTCACCTCTTACCTTGATTGAAGATTTTCCCAACAATGACGATCTACTTATTCAATGTGTCGCGTCTTCACCAACCACCGTCTCTAATAGTTCACAAAAAAAATAAAATAACACAATAACAAAATACAAATTAATCATTTAATATGATAGTTAAATAAATTATTTACTATTTGCAACACCATTTCAAAATATATATATATATATATATATTTTTTTTTTTTTTAATACTATGTATGCTTATGGTTATATCTATACAAACAATATCTTAAAAAAAACATAATTATGCATTGCTAAAGACATACGGTTTGTATAGTTTTGATTTCACATAAATGTAGTAATATATCATATGCGTTTAAAACTAAATAACAAGGCTATTAGATGTACAATAAAAGTAGATTCTTTATTGTTAATATATAGTATATGCTATCTTCATATTAAAATAGGAAAATTATAGGATTATGTTTTTCTTTTATATGATATAACATATATTTGCACTATTTGTATAAAGGAGAATTGAAACGCATGGCACTTAGAACCTAACAAAATTATCTTATATAAGATTTTAATATTAATAGATTTAGATATTCTGTTAAATTGACCAAATTAATTTCAGTATAATGTTACAATTCTACTACTCATAAGGATATAGGGAACAATTAGGCTATTTTAGAGACAATTTACAATTTCGTTCAAGACACCTTGTTCTTCAGATCAAAAATTCATTCTATAAATAATTAATATTCAAACAAAAAAAAATCATTAATATTAATCATGATTGTAAAAAAGAAAAAAAATCAACTAAAACAGAAAAGATGATAAATTATATGATTGAAAATCAAAACCTAAATAACAATGGCACAAATAGCGGTTGTTCGCAAATAATTTAAAAATGAGAAGAGACTAATCAGAGAAGATGAAAAATCCTGTAAAAAGAAAATATATGCTTGATTATTTAATCTGATAATAGTAATCGATAAAATCACAACCGAGAGACAACGATCGGTGTACGGAGCTATGATTATGATTGGCTTGTTGGAGAAATCGGAAAGGAAGGTGTACGGAGCTATGATTATAATTGGCTTGATGGAGAAATTGGAAAGGAATGTTTGGTGCGGCAGGAGTAATCACGAAAGGAAGGTTTTGTGCGGCAGTAATAACTTTGCTTTTAGCTATCTATATATATATGTGAATATTTTCCAACTAGATTAGCTAGGGTAACAGTGCTTCGGAGTCTCATAAAAGGTACCGCCAAAGAGAGGTGTTTTTAGTTTCTTTTTACTTTTTTGTTTATTATTACTTTATTTATTTGATTAGAAGGAAGAATAAATAAAATTATTTTTATTACTAATAGTTTAGATAAATTTCAAGGTAACACGAAAGATTATCAAATATCAAACACATATATAATAATAATAATAATAATAATAATAATAATGATAAAAAAAAATTAGATATTACAACATCAACACTTTATATTAGTTACTAAATCATAATAAATATATATAAAATTACAATATCATAATAATTATATTAAAATAAAGAAAATCAAACAGAATATCACTATTATTTCAAAATCGTTATTTATTAAATAAATAAGTAAAAAGAGAAAATAGTTGTAAGTAATTGAAATATAACTATGTGCACACTTAACATTAATCAGTTGAGTTGTAAAATATCAAATTAATTGCGTACACGCATATATGTGTAAAATCGTCAAAAAAATCTTTGTATAAAATAAAATATTTGTTATTATATTACTCATTTAGTCCAATATGTATAAAACTAGCACATCATCTAAAGCACCCATATAACGAAAGCTAATCACGAAGTTTATCAACAGATATTATAAAATATTTTTAACACCATTTTATTTATTTAAAATAATTTTTTATTAATAAAATAGTTTATTATAAAATTTGGGGTGTTACAATACTAACTTGTTGACTTGATGCGAACAAATATCTCAACATACTTGATTGCATATTCCCAAAATAGTATTTAGAAGTTATGATTTCATAAGTGTTTTTGTAAATTATGAAGTTCATGTAACAAAGACTCTAAAATTGTTCTATATGGACAAGTCAAATCAATTGTGCATTATGATAGTTTTAATGTTACCAGTTATGAAAAAATATCTTTTTAGAACTCGAAAAAATTATTACTACAAGGTCCCAAAGCACCATATATTAGTACAATTAAATGTTAATGTATCTTGTTAATTATTTATTTTGTTGTTAATTTATTAGACATGCATATGAACTTCTTTGGAGCATGGTCAAATATATATTATGTTACTTTATAGATGGTTTAATATTAAATTTTTAGTTCTTTAAGAACTATGTCTCTAATTATCTTCACAAACAAATTATCAAAAAAATAATTATTTGAGGAATTCTTTTAACACCTCAGAATTTGTATTAAAATATTTTAATAATATTATAATGCCCTAGATTTTTTATTAAAATATTTTAGTAATATTATGACGCCTTAGATTTCTTATTAAAATATTTTATTAATATTATAATAAATTATTATTATTAGTGTGTTTGTTGTGGTGTAATAATTTTTATGTGGTTGTCTTATGTGTTTGCCTTAGTGATATATTTAAATTATTAATATTAATAATATTGAATTTGTTTAATATATATATATATATATATATATTAAATAAAACAAGAAGTAAATGGGTATTGCTGCTATCTTTAGCACTAATGGAGTTGGTTTAGGAATGTTATAATAATAATAATAATAATAATAATAATAATAATAATAATAATAATAAAATAAAATCTAAGCTAATTTTGCACACGGTGAGATACTTAATCTTGGTCGTTTAATGATTAATAGGTATCTCAAAAGCTTTCTAGTATCAAAACAGGATTGTTGCCTTCCCTGATTTCACGAACTCATACTTTCTAATATCAAAATAATATAGCCGCCCTCTTACGATAAAATACACCAGTTTGAGTATTGTAGACTTCAAAAGCTTTAGTCTTAAGGGAAAAAAAGATGAACCACGACTATTGTCATCATATTAAAGTACCTCTCTATTAGACTTTTTATTTTTTCTGGTAAATTTCTTGCCATTCCTAAATTAATTGCGAACACGTACTATCTATCTATGCCATTGTTATTCGGTTTTGTTTTCTAATCATCTAATTTATTGCATTTTCATGTTTTAGTTGATTTTTCGCAATCATGGTTAAAATTAAAATAATAATTTTTTATACATTTTATTAAATATCAATTTTTTATAAGACGAAATTCTAACCATAAGAGTAATGTGTTCTAAACCAAATTTGTAAACATTGTCTCTAAAATAGCATAATTGTTCCTTGTGATTTTACAAGTAGCAGAATGTTACATTATAATAAAATTAATTTGATAAATTTAATTAAATATCTAAATCTATTGATATTAAAATTTTATATAATATAATTTTTGTTAGGCAATTCTAAGTGTTTAAATTCTCCTTTATATAAAAATTGCAAATATATTTTCTATCTTATAAAAGAAAAGCATAATTGATCTGGTACATTTTTCTTATTTGAAGTTAAGATAGTATATACTATATTTATTGTATATATACATACACCTACAATTTACAATTTATATGTTAATAATAAAGAGTATATTTTATCGTACAACTTTATTATTATTTAATTTTAAATGCGTATGATATATTGTGCATTACTGTAATAACAAAATTATACAGATACCATATCTATTTAGTAGTATATAATTCTCATTTTTTTAAAGATATTATTTATATTAATATAACCATAAGTATATATGGTATTAAATATATATTTAGAAGGTGTTGCAAATAGTAAACAATTTATTTACCTATTGTAGTAAGTAATTAAATTGTATTTGGTTGTTGTGTTGTTTTATTTCTTTCGTGGACTATTAGAGACGACAAATGACGAAGACACGACACATTAGCAGATTCGATTTTTCTTTTCAGCGAGATCTTCAATCAAGGTAAGGAGTGAGAGGAGGTTTGACTTTATGAGTATAAAATAATGTGGGATGAATGGGAAAATTTTCCAGAGATTCATCTGAGGCTTACTACATACGGTCTAGCCCTATTGAGTAATAATAATTAATTAATAATATATGAATGGTAATAATGAGGACTAAAATATGATTTAGTAAACTATAGAATTATCGTGAATTTATTTATATTAAGATTGCATGCTCCCTAATTTTATGAAATCTTATGTTGATTGTTATTGTATCAATCATATGTACTTGAGTATTTTTGTTACTTGATTAAATTTGTGATATTACTCGAATGTGCCACCTATTAGATTTCTTATTATGTGATAGATGAAATTGGATTGTATATTGTGAGTAGTGTAAACTAAATATTGGGATTTTATTGTGATTGACTGATATAGATATGTAATGATGAATTTTGTGAAGTCAAACTCAAACTTATTGAGTTGTGAAGATCGAGTAAGTATCAGATATGTGTTGTAGATTTTGGAGTTAGGATTATTTTATCATCATATATGGAGGGTATAGCAAACCTAGTGATTCAAGGAAGTACAAATGAATGAGCTTGATCGTGGAGGGCTACAATTGAACAGTAAGATAAGACTGATAGACCTTGGGGGTACCTCTAGTGGGGAATTCCTAAGTGGATTATTCCCGAAGGTCGGGAGCTACCGTGCAACACAAGAGTACCCCGACCGTCGCGTATATGTGTCTTGGGTTGAGTTGAGGGGCTCTATGAGGACTTGGTCATTCATGAATTATCCGTTCCCTCTTGTAGTGACATAGTATCTGGCCTCCTAACCAAGTACTTCAGAGTAGAATGGTACCAAATGATGAAGAAGTATAGAGTATAGGACATGCATAGCATTTCGTCCTTTTGACTACTCTATTATGATTGGTTTAGATTAACCTTTGATATTATGATCTTGAATGTTTCTCATGTTTGTGTTGATTTGGCTAATTGCGTTTCTCCTAGTTTATCTTATAATGTTACATAATTTTGATACTCACCCTTCGTTGTTTGTGTTTGGCTTTTGCGATGTACGCAGATGAGTTGTAAGCTGCACGTCATGACTAGTACCTTGATGGAGGAAAAAGTTGTCCTGTCTTGAAGACTCTTATTATATGCATTGTGTTCATGTTATTTTGAGCGTATTTTATTTTGGGAATTCCTACTCTAATAGTGACATCAGGTTAAGACTACATTTGCACTTAATATTAAACTTACGAATGTGTACTTCAAAAAGGATTTTGTAGTTTGATATTATGATTTCAAGTTGTTAAGTTTGATGGAAATTTTAGATTTATGATTACATGATACTCATTACCTAAAAAAATATATATGTTTGGAAGTTTATATATTTATTTATTTGAAGAATTTTATTGTTTTAAAAATAAGAAGATTAATTTTTTTTTATTTAGAATTTAGGGTGTCATATCCTTCATAGACTTTTTAATGTTAAATTATTCAAGAATTTAACAAAAATAAATAAAGAAATATATGATAATCATAGAAAACAAAACAAATTTCTCAACAAAAAAAAAAAATATATGACATGAAAAAACACTATATGAACAAATATAGTAACATGAAAAAACACTATATTAAAAAACACTATATGAACAAATATAGTAACATGAAAAAACACTATATGAACAATAGATTCCTTTGCAAAAAGAAGAAGATCAATAGAAAAAATAAGTTTTGATCTTTGCAAGTCATTTCTCCTCGAACTCAAAAGTTTCCAAAAATTAGCTTCTAACATTGTCAGCAATTATATGAGAAAGACAATCCATACAAATGACAAATAAATAAAGAGATAAAAGGTTTTCCTGTCTTATACCTCTAGTCACACAAAAAGTCTTATTCTTATCACCATTCCACGTTAGAAGAAGTGAGGTATTAGTAAGCTTAGTTGGAAAATTACATACCTTCAGGTTGTTCTCAACAAACTCCCAATTCAAACGATCATAAGTTTTTTCAAAATCAATTTTAATATACATAAATATCTTTTTCCCTTTGATCCTAGCCATAGAGTGCAAATCTCTTGGGCTACCCCAATGTTATGATGTATAGTACAACTAGGTATAAAACTAGATTTGTAAGGGGAAATAATCCCTTCCAGCAAAGGCATGATTCTATCGACAATAGTTTTAGTAATAATTTTGTAAGTCAAAAACACTCTTATTTAGTACAAAGTTGAGGCTAAACTGCTATTGCAAATCCTTTTCAAGATTCTCAAGAAACTTATTGTACCCATAGTTAGTACTTTTCTGGATGCCATTGAGTCTCGCAAGTAACTCCCTTTTTCTTTAGAAAATATTAATGAAAATATCCTTATTTTTTACTTGTCTTGTGTTTTGAATAATTTTATTTTAATATATATTTTGGCCTTTTTTTCTTAAAAATCTTTAGCTTTTTCTATTTAAAAAAATATAGTTTACCCTGAGCTTAACATAAGCTAAGTTGTATGTCCTATTACGACTCATCATTTTTAATACTAACCATAACTTTTAATGCATAATCATTCATATTCAAAACCTGGATATCTTTTTTGTTGACGTCTTATTACTTGTACATTTTAGTAATTTATCCAATCAAATTATGCCATAATTTCCAACTCCACGTATTCAATTGGAAAAGAACTTGCCTTATTTCTCTCAACACACACTCCCCTGTTTTATCCATTCAAATTGTCTTATTTTAAAAATTGTCTTATCATTTGATAATTAACCCTCAACCAATATTTTAGCATAATTTACTTGTATTTGAATTTGCTTATTTTTTTTATTCCAATTTGCTTCAAACAAATATTTAAAACTAGTTGTATAATTTGCTTTAAACGAAAAGATTAAAAATATCTCAAATGATTTATTGAGTGACCCTTTGGGTTCTTCAACCTTCCATATAGAGAAGACGTGTAGCAAAACATTTTTGATATATTTTACTCACTGAGCAAAATCAAAGAATCTGGCCCAAATTGCCAAATAGAACATTATTACTATTTTATTTTAGAAAAGATTTTTATTTCTTTGGCTTAATTGTATAGAAAAAATTAAATTGTGAAATATTTTGAAATGTTTAATAACTCCTATGATAATTTCCAAATAGGCTAAATATCACTCGTGGTCGCTTAACTTAATTTCAGTTAATGTTTTAGTCTTTTATCTTTTTTTCTTTCTTCCTGATTTAATCCTTTATGTTTTAAAATGTCAACAATGTTATCCTTTTTTTTTTTACAAAATTTCATCAAAATTTTTAAACAAAATCCATAAAATTAATTATATTCTTTGATATAAAATAAATTTCATCAAATTCGTAACTCAAATCTTCAAATAAATTCATATTTGTCATTCTTCATTTGATGTTGTTTGAGATTAAAATATATGAGTTTATTTAAAGATTTAAGTTATGAATTTGATGAAATTGTATTATATTGAGGATGATATTTTTTATGAATTTTTAAGAAAAAAATAAAAATAAAATTGTTGACATTTTAAAATATAAATTATCACTAAATAAATGATCAAATTAAAAAATAAATAAATAAAAGACTAAAACGTTAACTGAAATTAAATTAAGAGATCACATGTGATATTTAGTCTGTAAAATCTAAACCTTACTCTGTGAAAAAAAATTAAGCTGAAAGATCCAGAGCTTAAAATTTGATTATATGTTAATGACGAGCCATGACAAAATTGTGCCTATTTTGATGCAGATATGATAAGGATCATGTTAAAATATTACCATATCATTTCTGCTTAAATTCTTTGCCCTTCAAATTTAAATGTTTTTACTAAAAATAATATTCATCCTTTATTTTTATTTTATATTTTGTTTTTGGTAAATCTCATTGAAATTCTTTTTATTATGGCCAGGTATTTCTTATTTATTTTTTTATTTGATTTGTTTCTCATTTTCTATTTAATTATTTTTTGACAAATTGTTTTTATTATGATTAGGTATCAATAAAAAAATAAATGAATAGGAAATGAAAAACAAATCAAATCGGAGCATTTAATAAATAGAAAAATAAAACAAAATTTTGCAATGCTTCAAGTTCAAAAAAGAACAGCAAATTTGGCTTTGAGACCTTTGAAAATTCTATATAGTTTTTGGGTCAACTTTGGCTCTTAAAACTAGACAAAAGACAAACATTAAATTAATATGCAAGAAAATTACATTTGCAAATGAGTGAATGTTTGGACTCACTTTTGGGATAGGTTTGCTGTTACAATTTTTTATTTTATTTACTAAAGCAATTCTATAAACTTAAAATTGATTTGTGTAAGTTTTGAGATTTTTTATTAGGATTAATTTTGTGTTTAGAATTGGTTTTAACTAAAAGAAATTTATAGTTTTTGTTTTTAAATCTATTTTATATTTAATTTTTATTGACAAACTTTTTCTTATTTTATAGTTAATTTATTTTTTTATTTCACTTACATATAAACATATAAAATAAAAGATAAATTATTTTATTTAAATTTTTTATTTAATTAGAATCAACTCTAAAAAATAAATTTTTATCATTATGATTAAATCAAACACAATGAGTGAATTGTAATAACTTATTTCAATAAGTGGGCCATAGTGCTAAGCATGTATACGTGCATCAAATGGAATTGACACCACATACTTAAAAAACAAATTTTTGGGTGAAGCGAAACAGTATATAGCACACACCAAGTGAAAGTGTCAAATTAGTCCCCAAAAAGTGAAAGTGTTAAATAAAACAATAATTCCTCCATTCTTAATTTTAAAGTCATCTCGATTAAATTACACACTTCAAGAAAATTTGTCATAGTAATAATACTTCTTCTCTAATATAAAACTCTAAATTAAATTAAGAAAATTTAAAAAAAAATAGTTTGTAGTATTAAATTTATTAATAATTTTAGCGATTAATTATTTTACAAATTTTCCGAAAATTATTTATATTTTTATAGTAATATGTATCACAGATTACGTAAAAGTATATAACATTATAAAGGGTAGACTTCTGGAAAAGTAGTTAGTGTAATTCAAAATTTGAAATAAATTTTAGAGTAAAGTGATAGTACTTCAATGAAAATTTATAAATAGATATATATTTGTTTCACATAAATAAATTCTTTTTTTTACGAATAGAGAATTAATTTATATTTTCACTATAATATTTATTACGTATTATAGAAAAAGCCGTAATATAATTAAAATATTTTATTTAGGGATAGTAATTAAATAACAATAATAATGTAATAATAATTTAACAAGTAAGAATTGAATTGAAATTTGGTAGAATAAGGTAGACCTTCTTTGCTTGTTTTTCAATTCAAAAATCAACAAAGAAAATCCGGCAGATTCTGGATGAAATCTGTCAGGATCTTGCTTTCCAAACTGTCAGATTTCCTAGGAGGATTTTAATATCTTTTTGAATATGATGTGTACCCTTTTAAAATGTGACATATTTTCATTCTCAATTCATCTTTATCTTCAGCCCCTTCTATTCTATTTCTCTTCTTTGTGTGCAATATTATTTTTCTTCAAACATTTTATTTCTCTTTTGACTTTCAAAATTTATTATTGTTCAATTTATTATGGTGATGTCTTCAGAGGCACAGTTTCATGTTTTGGCGGTTGATGATAGTATTATTGATAGAATATTGATTGAAAGGCTCCTCAAAACCTCTTCATTTCATGGTAATTTTTTTTTCTTTAATTATGTTAAATATTTTTGCAGGGGCTAATTGTTAATTCTGTCTATACCCCTTTGACATCAAAGTTTAAAGAATTTTGTAGATTGGTATGAATTTTTACAAATGCAAATTTTTTTGAATTACATATAGTGTCTTTTTTTTTTATAAATTATTTTTTTGTTCTTTACAAAATTTGAACTTATTTAATTTATTTTAAAAAGTGTTGTATAATTTACGAAATATGGATTTAGATTGCTATAGTGCAATATGATAACATAAATAAAATGATTATGTGCTTTGTTTGGTTTTTTATGATACAAATTTTGAAGGGAAAAATTTAGTATAATTAGTGTCAGTTTGGAACTACTGTGGATATCGTCACAAAAGGTCTAAGTTATAGTTTCAATGATATCATTATCTAATTCTAGTTAATATATTTTGTAATTTCAGTTACTGTAGTTGATTCTGGTAGCAAGGCTTTGAAGTTTCTTGGTTTGGTTGAAGATGAGGTGAGGAATGAAAAGCCTCTCACTATTGCTTCAGAAACTCATCAGGTACAATTCTGTTGCTACTAAATTCAATTCTGTTGCTAAATTACTAGACTAATCTAAAGCAAATGGTTATTCTGACCCCTTTCCATTATGATCTTATTCTTTTTGCTTATTTTTGCAGGTTGTAGAAGTTAATTTGATCATAACTGATTATTGTATGCCAGGAATGACAGGCTATGATCTGCTGAGAAAGATCAAGGTATTTGTCTAGTTTTATCTTTATGGATCTTTATGTAAAATTTATCTAGTTTTATATTTCATAAAAATATTTCCATAATTGTCTCCTCAATTTCAAATTTTGAATGTACCGCGGAATTTGAATTGATGGGATGTAATTTGAAAAATAAATGTCATAAATAGTTCCTATTATGTTTTTATAAGAGACAATTGATTTATAATTTAATCAATAAAAGTTTATGTATTTAGTTTATAATAATTGTAGATCAAATTATACTTTAATTGTTTCTTATAAAAAAGAAAAATATAATATATCTTATCACTAATGTTTAAAACTATGGTTTTGTCACAATTATAATTAAATGCGAATGATAAACTTGTAGAAATATAAAAAAAATCTTCATATCACGGCAAACATTGAGGTCGTATATTGTTTTAAAACTTTGGTTATTTATAAAATATTTAATATAACAATAAATTTTAACGGGACGTATAGTTTATTTTTTATTTTTTTTATCATATCATGATTGAAGTTAGAAAAATAATAAAGATATTATTTATTTTGCAGGAATCTAATTCTCTTAAAGACATTCCAGTTGTAATTATGTCGTCAGAGAATGTTCCATCAAGGATCAATAAGTAAAAAAAATTGCATTCTTATAGCCAAAAAATTGCATTAATGAAATTTCAAATTAATTTTTTTGGAGACAACACATTAATTGACCTTAAAATTTGGCCACTAATATTTTTTTTTATTGAATCAGATGCTTAGAAGAAGGAGCTGAAGAATTTTTTCTAAAACCAGTTCAACAATCAGATGTAAACAAGCTCAAACCACATTTATTGAAATCCAAAATTAAGAATTAGAATGAGCAAATCAACAACAAAAGGAAGGATACATAACAATGCCATTCCAATGAAAATAAACAAGGCAAAAAATGTAGCCTATAGAAGTACTTCTAGTCAAAATTGATGATAGTATCTAACAAAATTAGTGATGGAATATGAAATTTAGGGCAATTATAGTAGGTTAACAGAAAAGGGAGAATTTCATTCAATTTTTTGTTGACAAATGGTACTTTACTTTAGATAATGTGTCTCTTTCTGTTGTGTCATGTGATTGACATTTAAGTGTGAAACAAGAGATTTTTCTTTGTCTTGTCTAATTATTTGGATAGAAGACCTTTAACACGAAAAAGTTTTTATTACAATGTGAAAAGAATCAATTGTAAAATCAAAAATTTCATTTGAACACAAATTGTGGATAAAATATTTGATATGTATATTATTCGGCGTATTTATACTCGTATTTTTTTTTCAATTTAATTATTGAGACATTTTTTGTGACACATGCAAATTTGTACCATTAACCAATTTGAATACTTCGTTACTCTTTAATATATAAATTATTAACAATTTATTTAACATATATCTCATTTACCATTAAAATGTAAGACATTAACTACTTTAAAGTATTGAGATTTAGTGGTTAAAGAAATACTCTAAAATTGTTAATGTCATGCATTTTAGTGGTTAATCAGATATATGTTTAAAAAGTAATTAATAATATTTATTTTAGTAGTTAATGAAATATTCAAAGAGGTTAATAACACAAATATGTATGGTGTATTAAAAGAGTTTTTAAAATTTAAAAAATAATTTCATTTTGTTTTTGCAATAAAAAAAATGATGGGTACACCCTAAATTTATAGAGTGTTTATATCAAAAGTTGTGTTTCAATAACTCAACTATTTTATAATTTGTTGCGGTTAAGTTATATGTCATGATTAAAACTAATTATTGGCCTTGAATAATTACCTTTAGTTAATTATAAATCATCCGAAATTACTCGAGTTTGAATTGTAGGTGGAGCAATCTTTGATTTGATTGTTTTACATATTTGTTGAACTCTAAATAACTAAGTTATATTTTCTTTGGAAATTGAAGGGTTAAAAATCAAAATATGCATTAGAAAATCCAAGAATATTAGGATGATATTGATATGATTAGGTTTCTTCCAACTCAATTAGAGGTCATTAATTAGAATTCAATCAAAAATGACAATAGGTAGAGTACTATAAGTACGTGAAGTTTGGAAGAAAAAAAATACATGTATTCAAGCACTTTTTAATTTATGTGTTCAATATAACAATATCAATAAATATTTTTAAAATTTGAAGAAATTCTATATATAATTTGTAAATCTAACTTCTTTTCATTAAATATGAGTAAAAATTTGGACAGATGAAAATGTTAAAGAGACGACCTCTCATTTAACATGTGTTTTGCCCGGACTATAAGTATCAAAATATGATATTCATAAGTTGTGGTTGTGGACATATTTTTTTTTATAAGTTTTTTTTTTCAGACACTAAATATAAATATTTTTTCAATGAAGATTCAAATCTAAATTTTGACCCATTCTTGTCATTTAAGTTGCAAATATTTTAAATACATTTTATTTCTATTGATGCTTGAATTTTGATTTTTCTTCTTTTTCATTTTATCCATTTTAAACAATATTTATTATTATTATTATTATTATTATTATTATTATTATTATTATCCATTCTTGTAACCAAAAATAATATAGAAGTAACCGTCATATAGATAATTTAGTCAGATTTTTTAGAATGAACATTTCGAAACTTCTAAAAAAAAAATTATTTACTTAAAAAGTTTCAAAATATCATATTAAATTTTATATGGTATCATATTAAATTTTAAAATAAATTTATTTTTATTGAGATATTATCTGTTAATTTATTTAAATGTATGTTTGATTCCTTATTTTATATTAAAATAAAATTTCAATAAGAAAAAAATGGGTATTAAAAATTAGAAAAAAGAAACTGAAATTAATCTACACTTAAAATTTCAGAGTCTAAATGGTACTAGTTTAGTTAATTGAAATTTGTGAGACTTCTGATACAAATCAGGTCAATGACACGTTATCGGATATAAATGAGTCCAATGACGCGCGTTAGTTAGGTAAGGAAATTTCTTACATCTTTCTATTTTTTCATACAATACCTACAAACTATTGATTCTGTTTCTTCATTCTTCTTAATTTCCAAACCAGGTATCTCTCTCTGAACTTTGTGCATTGCTTTTGTAGATTAATCAATTTTTCTTTATTCATTTCTACTTTTGTATGCTTAATTAGTTCTTCTTGTTCTATTAATTTGTTAATAAATATGTGTTAAAAAGTATGAATATTAGTATATACAAATGAGTCAACCAATTGGTTGGACTTAAGTGGTTACTGAGTTTCACTTAACAAAAAATCGTTCGATCGGGAGATCTTGAGTTCAAATATTGACGGAAAGAGTCTTTGACCAGACCAGACTTCACTTATCTTTCGACCGGACTTCACTTTATTAACGTCCATATTTTACTTGGAAATCAGATGCTTAAGACAAAGAAAAGTATATACAAATGAGTCATTTCTCAATTTGGAACAAAAATAAATACAACTGATAATAATCATTGTGCGATTCTACTTTGAACATAAATCCCAACATGAATCCTGATTCATTATGATGAATCCTAATCTTAATTCAATCTGATGAATGAATCACAACTTAAACTGTGTAACTAGCCTCTTTTCTTCTGTATTTGATTTCAGACTTGAATATTGAACTATTTTGATGTTCGTCTATATATATTAACTTATATTTTTGCTTATGTTACTTGTTTTTACTTAAAAATGTCATATTCTTTTTGATCATGTATTATACGGATTATTATAAATACGATTTGAGATTTGATAACCATGTAGAAACATTAGTACTCATTCTTATTCAGCCATAAATTATGATTGTAGCCTAGTTAGCTCCATTAGTTTTACTGGCCATCAAAATTGTATTTAGATATTCTTTTCTTGATTTTCAATAACTAGAATAGGATATGATGCTGGTGGAGAAAGAAAGACCATTTTTATAATATAAATACTCACAGGCTACTCACATAATTGTTTATAGGATCCATTGATTATATATTTGAAAAAAAAAAACTGTCTTTCTTCAAATCTGCATTTGTTAAAAACTCACTTACTCACTGAAGTAATCTGATTAAAACAGTTGCATGGAACCTCACATTCCAACTTTAGCAAATTGGGTTTAGAACACAAACTTGGACTTTGAGTAGTCCAATTTTCATAAAATGGTTCCCATATACTAACTGCAGTGTATATGTAATTTATTTAACTTGAGAAAATTTAGATTTTTCTTTATCCATCACAACCATATTCTGTTATTTAATAACAATAGATGATTAAAATCTATTAAGTATATGTGACACCAAGATTAGTTTTACTAATGCTTGTATTAAACTTCATTTCTAAAGGATGGAATCCCTTGCTGTTACAATCTTGGAAAAATTGAGCTCTGCAGTTTATAAAGAGGTTGGAATCATTTGGAATCTCAAAGAGGATATCGAAAGAATGAAGAACACGATCTTTGCGATAAAAGTTGTGCTCCTTGATGCAGAGGCAAAGGCCAATAATCATCAAGTTAGTAATTGGTTGGAGGAGTTGAAAGATGTACTTTATGATGCAGATGATTTAATAGATGATTTTTCCATTAAAGATTTGAAAAGAAAAGTGATGGCTGGAAACAACATAGTAAGACAAGTACAAATTTTCTTCTCAAAATCAAACAAAATTTCCTGTGGCCTTAAATTGGGCCATCAAATGAAAGCAATCCAGAAGCGGTTAGATGACATTGCTAAAACTAAGCATGCTTTGCAACTGATCAATCACCCTATAAAGAATCCGATTGTGTATAGAGAACAAAGACAAACTTACTCTTTTGTGAGTAAAGATGAAATTATTGGAAGAGAGAAGGAAAAAAAATGTATTAAAAGTTATCTACTAGACATCAATGCAAAAGATAATGTTTCTATAGTTCCCGTAGTTGGGATTGGAGGATTAGGTAAGACTGCACTTACTCAACTAGTTTACAATGATAATGATGTTCAGAGGTATTTTGAGCTAAAAATGTGGGTGTATGTCTCTGATGATTTTGATATAAGAAAAATAGCTCAGGAAATTGTTGGGGATGACAAGAATAGTCAGATGGAGAAAGTGCAACAAGAACTTAGAAATAAAATTGAAGGGAAGAAGTTTTTGCTTGTGTTGGATGACATGTGGAATGAGGATCGCGAGTTGTGGCTTAAATTGAAGAGCTTGTTCATGGAAGGAGGAAAAGGTAGCATGATAGTTGTTACAACCCGTAGTCAGACAGTGGCGAAAATAATGGGCACACATCCACCTCTTTTGTTAAAAGGTTTGGATTTGCAAAAATCCCAAGAGCTATTCTCTCGCGTAGCTTTCGGTGGGTTGAAAGAACAAAATGATTTAGAGTTGTTAGCTATAGGAAAGGACATTGTTAAGAAATGTGCTGGAATTCCCCTTGCCATAAGAACTATTGGCAGCCTTTTGTTTTCTAGAAATTTGGGAAGGAGTGATTGGTTATATTTCAAGGATGTTGAGTTTTCAAAAATAGATCAACACAAGGACAAAATCTTTGCAATCCTTAAATTGAGTTATGATCATCTTCCTTCATTTCTTAAAAAATGTTTTGCTTATTGTTCATTGTTTCCAAAAGGTTTTGTGCTTGAGAAAAACACTCTTATTCAATTATGGATAGCTGAGGGGTTCATTCAACCATCAAATGATATTAGATGTGTAGAAGATGTTGGTCATGAGTACTTCATGAGTTTGCTGTCCATGTCCTTCTTTCAAGATGTTGCTATAGACGATTGTGGTGGCTTAAATACTTGTAAAATGCATGACCTTATGCATGACCTAGCACAGCTAATGGCCGGGAATGAATATGTTGTTGTTGAAGGAGAAGAAGTAAACATAGGAAACAGAACGCGTTATCTGTCATATCGTAGTGCATTAGAGTTAGCACCAACATCACCATCTTCCTTCCAGTTAAGGACATTTCATTTGGTTGGTCCACAAATGAATGCAAGCAATTATTTGGGTCAGTCATATGTTCTTTCCTTTTCCAAACTAAAGTTCTTACGTGTGTTGACACTCTGTGGGTTGGATATTTTAGAAATCCCAAATAGTATTAAACAGATGAAGCATTTAAGATATATTGATCTGTCACAGAATACTACACTTAAATATCTTCCACCGGGAATTAGTAGCCTACATAACTTGCAAACTCTAAAACTTTCTGAATGTTCGCAGCTCAGAATATTGCCAGAAAATATCAATAAAACTCTCAGACATCTTGAGTTGAATGGTTGTGAGAGATTGACATTTATGCCGCAGGGGTTAGGACAATTGACTAATCTTCAAACACTAACACTTTTTGTATTGAACGATAGTATTACAAGTGTAAATGAGTTGAGTGTGCTAAACAACCTTAGAGGGAGATTAGAAATAAAAGGGTTGGATTTCCTGCGAAATAAGACTGCAGAGATTGAATCTGCAAAAGTACTTCTTGAGAAGCGACACCTTCAACAATTGGAATTGCGGTGGGCATATTATGTGGATTTTCATCCATGGTCATTGCCAGCAAAAAGGGCCGAAGACAACAAAAATTGGTTGGAAGATGAGATGATTTTACAAGGCCTGCAACCACACCACTCACTTCAAAAACTTATTATAGATGGATTTTGCGGCAAAAGGTTACCAGATTGGATATGGAGTCTGTCATCGCTCTTGACTCTTGAGTTCCACAATTGCAATGGTTTGACATCACTACCAGATGCAATACGTAACCTTGTATCTTTACAGAAACTTTGCATTTATAACTGCTTATTATTGGAGGAAAGATGTGCAAGACAATATGGTCAAGATTGGCCGAAAATCTCGTTCATTCGAGAAGTTGAGACCCTTCCTATGAGCCCACCATTACTCAAGTATTTTACTTGAGTCAAGATCTTTCAGAAAAATTGTCGAGCAATAGGATGATGTTTCATATTGCCATGATGGAGGTAACTTTCTCTTAACCTCTATGCCTAACTTTTACTTTGATGTTCTGAATTTGTTTATATAATTAAAGCTTTCATCATTTTGGTTTTGATATTTCAATTACATACGACTGTTTAGATAGATGGATTCCATGAATTACTTTTTAACATCATGTATGTATTTTTCTGATTAGGTGGAATTAATGGTTTTGTCGTATCAAGAACCAGGAGTTTTTTATTTTGCAACATTTGTCTTTTCTCTTTAGATATTGCTAACAAAAACTAGAAGTTGTATCCTCTTTATTCTTTGTAGAAAATTCCTTGTTTCTTTGAGTTATTCTTTTCCTATGTCCAATATAAAGTGGCAATTGACAGCCGCTGGTTGATAGTGGAAATTTAGGGTTACTTCTGAACCAGTTTTGGTGGCATATGGCATATAAATTACAACATATTAAGTTAATTGGTATAATAATGATGAGTGGAAACACATATAAGACACTTTCTAAAACTATTAGAAGAATAGTAGCTCATTGCTTGTATAATAGGACTAGGAGTGGTGCACATGGACAAAGAAAATCAGTTTTGTAGTTATTTTAGCTACTACTATGCTTTCTTTTTTGAACTAAAAAATCCTTTGAACCTGAAAAATTAACTTCCTCCAAGATTTCTTGTTGATTATTAGGTATTTTTTTTATACGGCGAGGAATGTCACTCTTTATAAAATCTTTTGAGGCCTTATCTCTTTTCAATGTGAGACTTGGGTTTCAACACTATTAGACTTGGTATGTGGGTAATTTGATGGGTTTCAGCACATGCAATGGTAATGCATGAGTGACTTGATATTAAGTAAGGTCTTTTAGTTTTGTTTGGTGTTTTGGAAGCACCAATTGATATAAAAGAAAATTTATGATTTTGGAACATGTAAAGTGGATGAATTAGTGTTATACTCAGATTTCAAAATATTCACTAGATAGATACAAAGAGAAGTCTTTATCTGAAGTAGATGCATTTGATTACATTAAAGGATTTGTGGTAATTAACAAAAAAGGTACCCAAAAGTGTTATCTTTTGCTGAACCAACAGATAATGAACATGTGTTGATTCTAAGACACTATTGCAAAACATGAACGTTGCTTTGCTTTTCTTTTGCAAGATGCAACCAAAGGCCGGTGAATTTTTACTGAGGAAAATTCACAAGAAATAAATTTTTAAATAATGATTAGGCCGTGTTTCGGATTCTTACAGCATTGCTGAAGTATGTAGTTGTGCTTTATGACAATTTGTTCCTAAATTACTAGACTAGTAACACATTTTTAATGGAAATTTTTTGAATGATTATGATCTGATTCGTTTTCCTTTTTGTTGCAGGTTGTAGAAGTAATTTTGATCATAAATGATTATTTTATGCCAAGAATGGCATGTTATGATCTGCTGAGAAAAATCAAGGTCAACTCATAGGGTATTTGTAAAGGGCCTGTGGATCTTTATGGGATTAATCTTGTTTTTTATTTAACAAAATAATTTCCATTATTTTCTTAATTTTAAATTTTGTATTCATCGCAGAATTTTGAAATGATGAGATATGATTTTAGAAATAAATGTCATATATTTTTAAACAACACATTTTATATAATATATCTTATGACCAAGGTTTTAAAGTATGATTCCATCGTGATCTTTGATAATTTATAGAATTGATCAAATGCGGCTGAGGCAGTAATATCATATGACCAAGGTGTTAAATTACAAAATGTGTTCCCTTGGTATCGATGTTTTTTTGGTATTTTTTTCTTATAATACAGATCAGAGAGGGATACTATCTTATCACCAAGGTTTTCAATTATGGTTTCATTGCGATCCTTCTACTTTATATAATCGAGTTCAAATACGGAAAATGTAGTTGTAGAGATATAATATAAAAAGAACCTTGAATTTGTGACAAAAATTGAGGTTGCAGAACTTTTTTAAAAACTCTAGTTATTTATAATATGTTCAATATAAAAAAGAATTTTCAAATCAACCTGTTGACTGTAGTTGCCTGTATCATATCTTATTTGATGTTAGAAAAATAACAAAAGATATTAATATACAGGAATCTAATACTCTTTAAGACATATCAGTTGTGATTATGTCCTTAGCGAATAAAATCATAACATTAATTTTGTGAAATTTAAAATTAGCTAGAACCTAATTCACACATTGGGCGGATAACATGTAATTAATTATTATGTGTAAATAAGTTGATATAATTTTAGAATTAACATTTGTTTAATTAGAGGAAAATGTATATTATTATTTATGCAAAAGAATGAAAATTTGTGTTTCAAATATAAAAATTGTGTTTTTTGTATTACATAACAAACAAAATATAAATGTCTTTTTAATCAATATTTAATGACGAAACAAACACACATTGAATACAGATAAGTGAAATATCGCGAATTTGAATATGCACTCCAATATATTAAACATTCCCATAGCATCATTCTCAAATACGTAGTAGTAAATTTTAGTGAGCTTTAAACTTGTTTTGATAATCCAAACATTTGTTGAGTCATAATGTTAATTTTTTGATGCATGAGTTGCAATTCAGTAGTCTAATGGTATAAGACTTGTTAAACTGGATTTGTTTTGCAAATTGAAACCTTGGTTAAGGTATTAGATGTGAAATTACAAAAAGATTCTAAAATATTCATTATTAGATTTTTTTAAAAAAGACATTAGAAATAATTAAGCAATTATATTGTGAAATGAATTGTTTCAAAACTTTATTTTACTATTTTTTAATGAAACAAACAAAATTTTATTCCAATAATTCTTATTAATAAGGATTTAAATTTGTTGAGAAATATGGAAAATACTTATTAGGAGAAATCTTGAGTGTTGTTTTTTACTATGACATTAAGTTTCTTGTAACTTATTTTGCTATACTATGACATGTTTCTAGAATCTGATAAGTTTATTTCAATTTTATTCTACAAATATTTATATTTATTGTAGTCACTTCTAAATATGTAATATTATGACCGCAATTGCAGTTACAAACTACAATTAAAACCATACTTCGTATTAACTTCATATTTATATATAACGAACATTTTTTATTCTTTATATTTCTACAAATTTCTATCGAAGATAGTTGTAGAAGATAAATCTATAAGTATGTGCATTTGAATAACCAAACACATTAGGATACAAAGAAAGTAAATATGCATGATACCTCTAGAAATCTATCTCATTGATAACGATGACAAAGATGTTATTATACTTTACTATTCTTGAAATTGATTTTTGGTCACCTTTTTAAATTAATATTTGGCTTATTATATGTTATGATGTTATTCTAGGTTATGAAAATAATTTGGGTTACATTCAATCATTTTGCATATACATAGTGAAACATGCGATTCTGAAGTGATTACAAATAGGCAACACGATATTTTATTCTTCAATCGTGTTGCTACAAAATAGTTCATGTAAGTTATAGCAAACAAATGATAAAGAAGATAACTTTGAAGTAATATTGTGATATACCGGTGAAGAAGAATTAAAGGATACATTATCTATGATCAAGACATAACCCATCTCCTGAAATAAGGAAAATAAATAAAATAAAATTTTAAAAGGGAACAAACACTTAATGGTATGTGATTAGAACTTGTAAAAAAATATATGATTGAGACATCTATTGGTAGATAGAGCATCAAAATATCTGGTTGTATATTGAAATAAACTAAACTCTTTAGATGTGAAACTAAATTAGACTCTATGATGTAAAACAAAATTTAAGTTGTCTAGCGTTTCATGATATATAATTAGGGTATATATTGTTTATCTTGAGTAGAGGGGATATACTAAACATTATGAGGGAATAATATATGTTGTTTTATTTTGTCCTTACCGAAAATTATTCACACAATAATTAGTAGAAATTGTGGTTTCGTTATTCAACACTAATTGCTTACTTATCAGACATTTAAATTTAATTATTTATTTAAACTCAATATAATATGATAGAAAAAAAAATGTTAATAATAATATTGTATGTAATATTAAGAAATACTAATAACATGAACTATGAAATAACATAGACAAACATGTCAAAAATAAATAAATTAAATTAAATAAAGTGATATGTACAACTTCTTTGTTTTTGAAATCTGCACGACTTATTTATTTGGACCATATTATGCTATGATATATTTGGAAACCAAGTTTACTGATTCAATGGAAAATACTATTTTTATTAACAAAATGTATTTTATAAATAAATGATATTCAAATAGAATATAATTAATAAATAAGATATAATTAATATTATATTAACTTAGATTATCCAATAAAATAAGGAAAAATGATGATAGTTAAATAATCCGAAGAAAGCTCAACTAATAGTGACACAAATGGTAGGTTTCACAATAATTTAAGAATAATGAGAGACTAACTTGACAAAATAAAAGATCATGTAAAAGTAATATATGCTTGATTTTTTAATCCGCTAGTAGTAGCCAACAAAATCACGACCGAGAAACAAGCATTCGTGTGTAACTAACTTAAAATGTAATTATGTGTTTGTGGCTTATTTGTTGATATGTAGAGAGGGATTAGAATTAAGATGCATAAAAAATAAGATTGGATAGGGTCTACAATGCAATACTCAAGAATGGTACAGGGAGTTACATGCTAACTATGGGTAGAATCCTTGTTTGAATGACGGCAGCGAGTATTTATAGGCAGATGTGTAGGTTAGCTATCTTATTGCATCGGCTTAGTATTTATTGTAACCGTAGGTTACCGGCATATATATAGTTGTGTCATTTAGATTATAATGTCGCTATCTATACCCCTCACATTACTATCCACACCCTTTAAATTTGTAAAAAAATATTTAAATATACAAAATGCACAAAATGTTCTTTGATATTTATAATATTTTTTTACAATTTTACTAACTTATACGTGAACTAAAAAAAACAAAAATGCACAAAATGCCCTCTGAGTTCCATTTTTTTCTAAATCTGAGAATTGTACGTGAACTCATTACATGTACGTTGTATTGTTACGTGAACTAAATGCACGTACGTTAAAAAAAAATTCTCATAATTTACGCAATCATAATTCACGTACACGTACATGATTTAAGATTGCGTAATCAATGGAGTTTTAAAATTCAACATCTCTGTTTGTAAGCAATCTTAATTCACCTACATGTACGTGAATTAAAATTGTGAAATCATTGAAGATTAAAAACTAAATCATTTACGTGAACTCAATTTCACCTACGTTTATGTGAACTGGGTTCACGTATATTTATTAGAATTTAGTTTATGTAAAAGCACGTGAACTTTATTCACTAAATGTTAGCAAAATCCTAAAGATGGTTAATGATGATTGATGATGATTAATGATGATTGATGGTGATTAATGATGATTGGTGGTGGTTAATGTTGAAGAAGATGAAGAATGTGTTGAATGAAAATGATGAAGAAAAAATAAAGAATATGAAGAAGAAGATGGGTTATGTTAATAAAAAGAAAGAAGGGAAGGGTAGTTTGAGAATTTTGATTTTTTTAAACATTTGAGGGGTGTGTGTAGTAAATTAGGGGGTGTTGGTAGCAAAATTGTTTAGTTTAGTTTAGTTTATTTTTATATTATTATGTTCATATATTTTTATTTATTTATTTATTATTTTTGTTGTGGTTGCCCAAAAATCAATTTAAATAAATATATTTAATATTTATAATTCAAATAAATTATTAAAATAAAAATAATGTGTAGAATATTATCACACCACAACAAATACACATATAATATAATTTATTATAATATTACTATTATATATTAATTAGAAATTTATGGTATTACAGGTTGGTGATGTGTACTTAATTAATTAGACATTTAATTTAGTGTGTTTGATCTTTTCAATAACTTGCTTAAAATGAATAAATACATTATGTTAGTATTTTATGGGTACTATAGTCTATCTTTGATAAAAAAATTAGAGCTATTGTGAAAGTTGTTATAAATCAATCTTATATATAAAACTAAAAAAAAAAAACCAAATTAAAGTGTGTTTTGCAATTATGTAAAATTGTTTCCCCTCATTCACTATGGTTATGAACTATAATTCTTGATTCCTAAGGAGTTCTATATTCTATGAATTCTTATGTGTGTGTTTATTTGAAATTCTTAAAATATAAAATAAATTAAAAATTGTCCTACTTATCTTACTTAAATGCAACTGGTTGAGTAATTATGATATTATTTAAATTTAAAAAAAAAAAAATAATGTAAAACTAGTAAACCATTATTTGAGAAGTAAGGTGAACTTGACAAGGTATTTGACAAATTCTTTTTTCATTCAACTTAAGGTAGTCGAGTTCAAGTATTTCAGAGTTAGAATGGTACCACATTATGAAGTAGAGTCTAAGCTCATGCATAGTATTGCATTTTCTTGTGATTGTTTTGTTGTGATTAATATGTGTCATGTGCGATAATAATTTTTCTTAGATGATTTGATTTTATAGTGAAATGTATTAATTACCTTGAGTGGTTTTGACTTTATAATGTTATATTTTTTCTTTAAAAATGTTTGCGTAACGATACAATTTATTTATGATTAATTGCTTGTGAAATGTATTAATTACATTGAGTGATTTTGACTTTATAATGTTAAGTTTTTATCTCATTCTTATTATTTCATAGTTTTCACATATAAAAATTGAGATGCATGAAATTTTCATAGATTCGTTAATTTTATTTTGCAATCCTCTTTCGTATTTATGTTCTCACGGGATAACTGTACTTTTAAGTCAAATTTGATGATTCGTGATAGTGTTTACAAACTTATGACTTGTAGTATTATGTTACAACTAAGACTTTGTAATGAAATATTTTTATTGCATAGATTATTAAATCGGAGAATTCTAGATATATCACAGTTACTTTTTATTACATGTTCAAATTTTATTAGTGATAATTAATTATTAGTTTAGGTATGACTTAGCGTATTTTATTGCACATAATTTTTTTAATAAGAATTGTATATCCTAATTAAATGCTTTGAATAGATATATATACACAACTAAAAATCAATAAATATTTTGTTGTTCACGTATATGGATTATCCGTATACAGCTATATAATTGAGTAAGAAACATATACTTATAATATACATATTGAAATATATAAAATTAAAGAAAAATAAATTTGAACTTTATGATCATCGATTTGGGCAGATAATAACATTAGGAGGATGGCATAATTTAAAAGATGGACATGGGAATAATTATTTTAAAATAAAATATTAAAATTAAAATTATTGTTATTATTATGATTCAAATAGTATAGCGGAAAAATATATAAATATTAAATATAGAGAAATGGAGAATTTTATGTTGCAACTCAAGTCCTAATATCAATTACCTGCACTGCTCTTTTATCATAAGTTGCCCTTACAAATCCTTAAACAATATTTTCAACGGTAAAAAAATAAATTATATTCACCTTTCAAGGAGAATAATTTTGATTTAATCTTTGAATATGATTCATTTAAGTTATACAAATTATATTACGTATATTTTCTATGTAAAAGAAGTAGCAGTATTTTTGTTATTTTTATATATTTAACAATAATTTCTATATAATTATTTTTTGTAATGACACATCGCGTTAAATTTTTTGTAACTTCTTAAATTACAATTGATTATAATCAATAACTAACAAAATTATAAAATTAACATAAATATTTTGTAGATGTATATTTTTTCTAGTAGATTTTTATGTTTAATCTTATTAAAATTAAGATATATATTTTATTGTTATAAAAAATTAGCGTTACGGATGCTGTCTAAGTCTTAAATTAGAAAGATCTCATAACACTCTCAACACTCTCAAAGGATATTAAAATTTAGGTATAATATAAATATATTTATCATATTGACTATTATATTCTGAAGCACAACACATATCACAAATATAAATATATATATTTACTTACTTACTAAATAACGATACGGGTCTGATACCAATTAAATTCTTAAAGTTTTTGCATAATAATATGTTTTATATTTATGCTGTGAGGATATTCTAGATGATACTGTCAAAACACTATCTATTATATATCCATTTATGAATTATTTTTATACCAACATGTTTAATGTTTACTTTTCAGAACACATTTAAAATATTTTATTTAATTTTACCATAATTTATTTGTAGGATTATGTTTGGGACATCAATTTTGGTATAACTTGTATGTTATTATAGTGTAATATTACTATTTTTTAGCAAAAAATATTAAGATTGGAGAAATCGGTAAACAAATAAAAAACGTTGCAATATGACAATTGTTTTTATGAATTGTAAAATATAGAGAATTTTATTTTTCTCTATAAATAAGTTAACATTGTTTTAACATATCATTAACTATAACATATTGACATTGCTTTTCTTCGCAAACCAAGCTCAGTTATTAAGTGGAAACTATAATGAAGATGTTATTGAAGTTTGTAATCTTTTTGGTTGCTATTGTGTGTGCTTATATTGGCAATGTACAAGCAAGTTTACCACGTTGTTGTGGAAGACGACCAATAGAATGTGTGCCAATGATATGTACTAATCCCCCTTGTTGCAAACCCTATAGTCCACCACCAATTGAAAGGAAACACTAAAAGTTTGAACCTAAGTTTTATTGTTATTCTAATCCATTTGTGTTTGAGAAAAACACATCTCGCATGTAATAATTACATTAATAAAATTGGTTTATAAAGCATGATTTTAATTTTTTTTTTCAAATTTTTATTTTTATTTTTTAGTATTCTTTTATTGTTTTTAATTTTATTTAACTTGTTTGTTTGTTCGATGGATATATGTTAGGGTTGGTTTAATTCAAATTTGTATATTTTTTTGGGTTTTAATATTTGATTTTAATAAAAAATTTAAAAAAAAATTAGTTTAGAATGAACTATTATAGATTATTAAGATTTAATGATATTAACACTAGAACAAAATTTGGAAAATAATAGCGCGGATTTAACTCGCTTATTTTAAAAAGTGATCTTAAATGAGAGAGGAAGGGTTACATAATCTTAGAACAAAGTTTTTGTAAAATCTCTATTGTAATTTCAACACTTAGATAACACTTGTTTTTATGAAGAAAAAATATATTATTTAATATCCATAATAAAAACACAATATATATATATATATATATATTTATCATATTGACAATTATATTGATAATTATTTTCCTGATAAAACGGGTCTCTTTAATATAAATATTTATTTAGTTACTGAAGTAAGATATGTGTCTCATATAAAATAAATTTTTAATTGTTTTCTCAAAATAATATGATTTATATTTATTATGATTTAATAATATTTATGTAGGAAGGATTATCTAGATCACACTATCAAAAAAACCATCTATTATACATCTAATTCTGAATAGTTTTTATGTCAACGTGTTTAATGTTTACTTTTCGGAGTTAAAGCAAATTAAAACAATTCTACTAAGTTTACCATAATTTGTCAATATGATTATGCTTAGGATATCAAATTTGGCATAACTTCTATGTTATTATTGGGTATAACATTATTTGGCAGTAAACAAGATGTAAAGATTTGAGAAATTGGTAAACAAATAAAAAACATTGAATATGATAAAAAAAAATAACGGATTTTAAATATTCAGAATTTTATTTTTCTCTATAAATAAGTTAACATTGTTTTAACATACCATTAACTATAACATATCAACATTGCTTTTGTTCGCAAACCAAGCTCGGTTATTAAGTGGAAACTATAATGAAGATGTTCTTAAAGTTTGTAATCTTTTTGGTTGCTATTGTGTGTGCTTATATTGGCAATGTACAAGCAAGTTTACCACGTTGTTGTGGAAAACGACCAATAGAATGTGTGCCAATGATATGTACTAATCCCCCTTGTTGCAAACCCTATAGTCCACCACCAATTGAAAGGAAACACTAAAAGTTTGAACCTAAGTTTTATTGTTATTCCAATCAATTTGTGTTTGAGAATAACACATCTCGTATGTATTAGTTACATTAATAAGATTGGTTCATAAGTTATGATTTTTAATTTTTTGCCAATTATAAATTATATTTTCTTGTTATCTATTATTTGTTTCATTTTATTTGACATCTTTGTTTGTTTGATGGATATATATTTGGTTTGGTTGCTTTCGAATTTGTAGGTTTTGCTGGGTTTTAATAATTTATTATTATCGGAATTTTTCTATAAAGATTTAGTTTAGAGTTTAACCATTAGAAATTATGAAGATCTATTAATATTAACGCCGCAAAAAAATTAGGGTATAGTAGGGCCTATTTAACTTTGCTTATCTCATAAAGCTCTTCTAAATGAAAGAGGAAGAGTTATGGAATTTTTGAACAACTTCTTTTTTAACTTTTTAATGTGCGTTTTCTTAATGATCATGCATATAAATATTGAGTTATGTAGTTAAAAAATGTGAAAAATTGTGCATCAATTTCTAATGTGTGTTTTTTTAAGAATGGTGTTTTATTTTCTTTTTCATAAATCATAGTAATTTGATAATGTATACATTATCTATGGGGAGTTATAGTGTGATATAAATAAAAAGCCTAATTTAAGAAATAATTATTACGACACTAACGACCTTTTGAACTGAAAGATCAAAATTACATCGATGGTTATGTTGAATTGATTACATCAGATTTGCATTGATTTTTACAGACATATATAGACTTTTTAAAATTTTCCATTCCTCTTTTAGGAAATCATCGAGATTTTTTCATTCTTATTATTTCATAGTTTTCACGTATAAAAATTGAGATGCATGGAATTTTCATAGATTGTTAACTTTATTTTGCTACCTGTTTTGTAGTCCTCTTTTATATTTATATTTTCACAATATAACTTTTAAGTCATACATGATGTACTTTTAAGTCAAACTTGATGATTGGTGATAGTATTTTACAAACCTATGACTTGTTACAATTAAGACTTTGTAATGAATATGATGATTGTATAAATTATTAAATTTGAGTATTCTAGATATATTAGATTCGATATTGATGAAAAAATTATCACAGTTACTTTTTTTTTACAGGTTCAAATTTTATTAGTGATACTTAATTATTAGTTTAGGTATGGTTTTTTGTATTTTATTGCACATAATTGTTTGAATAAGAATTGTATATCCTAATTTAATGCTTTGAATAGATATATATATATATATATATATACATAACTAAAAATCAATAAATATTTTGTTGTGCACGATATGAATTATCTGCACACATTTATATAATTGAGTAAGAAAATATATATATTGAAATATATAAAATCAAAGAAAAATAAATTTGATTTGGATAGAAAATAACATTACGATGATGACGTAATTTAAAAGATGAACATGAGAGTAATCATTTTAAAATAAAATATTAAAATTATAATTATTGTTATTATTAATGTTATGTTCCAAATAGTATAGCGGAAAAATATCATCAACTACTCTTTTATTATCTACGTTGTACTTACAGATCCTTAAACAATATTTTGAACGTAAAAAAATTAAATTATTTTCATTTTTCATGGAGAATAATTTTGATTTGAACTTTGAATATGGTCCATTTATGTTATACAAGTTATATTGTTTTTATATTCATCAGTTCAGTTACGTATATTTTCTATGTAAAGTAGTAATACTTTTGTCATTTTTATAAATTTAAAAATATTTTTCTTATAATTATTTATTGTAATGACACATCACAATAAATACATTTTTTTTGTAAATTT
>JBBPBS010001130.1:6357707-6380539 GCA_037974835.1 Cicer judaicum
TTGCTAAAAAGAAATAGCGTTACGGATGCTGTCTAATTCTTAAATTATGAAGATCTTAGAACTCACTCTAACATTTTCAAAGTTTATTAAAATTTAGGTATAACTGTATATATATTTATCCTATTGAAAATTATATTTCGAAATATAAATATGCCACGTTAAATTCTAAAATAATATATAATAATTTATATTATATTTTTATTAAATTTATAGCGAATACATAAAAATTTATTTTCAAAAAAAAAAATTATTTTTAATTTAATTTCTCAAAAATCAGAAGAGACACTTTAAACTTTTCTACTTCTATAAAATAATGCAATCCCAATAAACTTGATTTAAATATAATTACATGATTTAATTTTAAAAATTTACTAATACTTATAATGGTTTCATGTAAAAATTTGTTTCTAATTAAATAAGTAAAATTCAAATTACAACCCTTATTCTCGGAATTGTAACACCCCGTTTTTCAAAGCGAGGGTGTATTTTTTTATTTTTTTTAAAAGAAATTAAAATACAACAGAGAAATAAATAAGGTAAAACCTTTGGATAAATAATTAAGTCATTAAAATTTACAAGCAGCGGAAAAGTTTTTCAAAATATAAATCCAAAGCATGTCCTGATGTCAACAATAGTACAGGTACATCCTTTCAACTTAACATAAAGATAGCCCAAAAGAAAGACATGTGTCCTGAGTGACAACCTAGTCTGATCATTCTATACATAACAAAAAACTATACGCCTTGAGTAATCTCCACGCGCCCTGTGAGATTCTCCTAACGTAGCTCCAATCAAGCACTCCCATCCACATTCCCGTTCGGAGGGTACGAACCGGTGGGATCATCCTGACTCTCATCTGAGGGCAAAGCCCAGATTTCCACAATAGTTGTAAAGGGTCACCAACCGAAATTAACAGTTAACACATAACATTTAAGTTTTTAAATGCACAAAATACCTTTTCAACTTAGCATGCACCTTAAAAGGATTTTCCATATGCTAAAAGTTCATACAATGCTTGCCAAATGTAAATGAAATCAAATAGAGTTCTCAATCCATCAAGTAATACAAAACTGAACAAAACATTGATAAATTAATTGAGCAATCGATTATCTAACTCAAAATAAGAATTTCCACTAAACCAATCGATTGGGAAATCGATTAAGTGGATAATTGAGCCCCTTTATTTAAGCCAATCGGTTTCCAAATCGATTTCCTGAAGGTTTTTAGTGAAGTTTGAACTCTAGGCTTAATTCAATCGACAATTGATTGGGCAATTGATTGACAGCATAGCTGAGCCACTGACTTAATGCCAATCGATTGGGCAATTGATTGACCACTGACTTAATGCCAATCGATTGGGCAATTGATTTCCCTGCCTATTCTTTCAAAAATACATAAACTAATTCAATCACATTTATACACAACTCCAAATCTTAACACTTAGCAATTCCCACACAATCACCACGACAAGTTGGGTTTTCGAAATAGTTTTGCAATCAAACTTGCTATCACACAATTCCAAAACATAACTCTTAGTAAAATCAACACAATCACAATGACATCTCAAGTTCAAATACTCAATAATAAACTTGAATCAACACACTTACACACAATTTCAAAACATACCGCTTAATGATTACAATGCAATACCCACACAGACAAGATGAACCAACAAATCACATGGCACCACCTTGACGCGACAATCCCATCACAGACAAGATGAAACAAGAAATCACATGGCATCACCATGACTTGACATTCCCAGCACAGACAAGATGAACCAACAAATCACATGGTGTGACACCCTAAATCCCAAAATAATATACATAATAATTTGTATCATATTTCTATAAAATTTGCAGCGGATAAATACAATTATATTTTCAAGAAATTAAAAACTTTTGTAACTAATTTAGGATATCACGTTTCTCAAAATACACATGCAACAATTCAAATTTTATTAATCAAATAAAACAATTTAATCTCAATAAACTTGATTTAAGTACAATTACTTGATTTAATTCTAAAAACTTACTAGTACTTCTAAGGTTTTCATACAAAAATTTGATTCAAATTAAATAAATAAAATACAAATTAAAACCCTTATTCCCGGTATCACCTATCAGAGCGGGGTTCCTCCCAAACTTGAAATTCAAGACTCATTAACCTGTAATAACTGCGATTTCGCAAACGCAGGGCCCAGCCAGTCAAACACAAACAACGAAGGAGGTGAGTTTTGAAATCATGTTAATAGTATAATATGAGTAAGAAGAACACGCAAATAATCATAATAGAACCGTATCATAATCACTTTACGATATATCAAAATATTTACTTACATAGTATCATACTATAACATCAAAGTCACTCAGGTAAAATAATCATCTCATTATAATATACATCAAATCATCTAATTATTATTACCTTTGAAATACATCAATCACAACAAAACAATCACAAGAAAATGCAATCCTATGCATGAGCTTAGACTCTACTTCACAATGTGGTACCATTCTAACTCTGAAGTACTTGGTTAGGAGGCCATGATACTATGCCACCATCCCGGTGGACGGACAATTCAAATTGGCCCTGTCCTTATAGAACCCCTCAACTCAACCCGAGACACATATACGTGACAGTCGAGGTAAACGTGTGTTGCATGGTAGCTCCTAACATTTGGAGTGCTACCTCCAAGTCACCTAGGAATTCCCCACCGGAATACCTCCAAGGTCTAACAATCTTGCCTTAAGGCTCGACAGCAGACCGCCACGATCAGGCTCATTCAGTTGTACTTCCCCATAATCACTAGGCTTGTCAGGCCCTACCTATATGATGACAAAATAATCTCCACTTCACAAATTCACAATATTTATTTTCTCCCCTCGTTGGTTTATGATACTCCATTAAAACCGTCATCTCAAACACAAATTGAAATCATAATTATTTCACCAATTATGGGGTTACTTCAATATTCTCATCACAAATTCACAACATCACTATCATTAATCATATCTCATCACATAAACTCATCACAAATTTATAGTATCACTATCATCAATCAAACATCATCACATAAACTTCTCACAAATTTATAACATCACAATAATTAATCATACATCATCATCATCACATAAAACTACCACAACACATCCATCTTTTATTATCACATCACATAAACTCATCTAATCACACACACACACACACACACACATATATATATATATATACATAAATTTAAGTCGACACCCAATATCACAATAATATCAATTTCACACATTCAATGAAATTAAATCAATCAACACCCTACAAATGTTTCTATTCTATATTTTAATCTCACAATTTCAATATTTGTAAATTAATTAATTTATCCCTCAAAGGGCTTCTGCCATACGTAGCGAGCCCCGGATGAATCGTTGGGAAATACGGTTTTCCCGTTCATCTCACAATATATTATACTCATGAATTCAAACGCTCTCTCATCCCTTACCTTATTTCGACGCTTTCAGACACGAGTACAATTCCACGAGCAAACAATATTTTTTCTTTGACTTTTTGTCCTTCAATCGATCTAACTCGACAATTTATGGGTAAACGTCAAAAATAAATTATGAGAAAATAGTCTAAAATCTGATTTCGAAATTCGGTCAAAGAAAATTACCATAAATCAGAAAACCAATCAGTGAATAATATAGTCACGTTTCACACGGTCGTTTTGGCGTTGGTTTCACTCAAATCGGACTTACGGTGAAGGAGAACGGTGCAAAATAACGAATTCTACAAACGAAGAAGTCGGGTATTTTAGAGAGAAATTGGGTTTGTTAAAAATCTGGAAAATTATGTTTAATTGACAAGTTAAATGAATGAAATAACATGCTCAAATTGGAATGAAAACGGAGAAGCTTTTACGGAACAGTTATCGATCACCGGTGTCAAAAACGATAGGTTGTTGTTGTGTTTACTCTTTGGTTCTACAGCTTCCCATTCAACTCCCTTCCCTTTTTTTTTTGTTTGTTTTGTTTTATTAACAATTAGGGTTCACACATGGGTCCAACCAATTGGTCCCTTTATTTATTTTTAAATAAAATCAATAATTACTAAAACTAATGTTTTAACATTTTTTTTAACATAATTTAATTACTAAATATTACAAATATTTCAAAACTATTATTTTATAAAATAAGGTTATTAATCTTCTAAAATATGTTAATAATAAAAACTCTCATATGCAAAATAATCACTACAGTTATAGTTATTTCTCAAAATATTTACAATATAATAATACAATCATATTAGAAAATAGTCAAAATTATAAAATAAATAAATATAACTTCAATATTTTATATTAATTACTAAATCATAATAAATATATATAAAATCACAATACCATAACAAGTATTTAAAATTAAACGAAATCAAACACAATATCAATTCTATATCAAAATACTTGTTTATAAAAAAAAAATAACTAAAAATAGAAAATAGTTATAAATAATCGAAATATAACTATGTGTATTCCTAACATCAGTCAAGCGCACATAAAAGTATTATATTAATTGGTTACACTTATATACACGTAAAATCGCATAAAATCTTTTTCTTTAAAATATATATTATACTAAAATACTATTATTATTTTTTTTAAATATATCAAATAATTAATAAAATATAATATGTATTATTTATATCGCTCATGTAATATAACATGTATCAAACTAGCACATCATAGAAAGCATCCATATAACGAAAATTAGCCACGAAATTTATCAACATATATTCTAAAATGATATTAGTCATTAAATTAATTATTTAAAATTCTATTTAATTAATAAAATAGTTTATTATAAAATTTGGGGTGTTACACATGGCATCACCTTGACTCGACAATTCCAACACGGACAGGATGACCAACAAATCACATGGTGTAACACCCCAAATTTTATAATAAACTATTTTATTAATTAAATAGAATTTTTAATAATTAATTTGATGACGAATATTAGTTTAGAATATATGTTGATAAATTTCATGGCTAATTTTCGTCATATGGATGCTTTCTACGATGTGCTAGTTTGATACATGTTATATTACATGAGTGATATAAATAATACATATTATATTTTATTATTTGATATATTTAAAAAAAAATAATAGTATTTTAGTGTAATATATATTTTAAAGAAAAAGATTTTATACGATTTTACGTGTATATACGTGTACCCAATTAATGTAATATTTTTCTGTGCATTAGATTGATGTTAAGTATGTATATATTTATATTTCAATTATTTATAACTACTTTCTATTTTAAATTATTTAATTTATAAATAACTATTTTGATATGTTAGAAATATTGTGATTGATTTCCTTTACTTTTATGTATAACATATGACATGATGATTTTATACATCTTTATTGTGATTTAGTAATTAATATAAATTGTTGATGTTATATTTATTTAATCGTTTTGACTATTTTATAAAGATGATAGTATTTTTATGGGCTGTTAACTAATTTTACAAACATTTAGATGAATTTGTTAGGTAGGCATGGGCTGTTAACTAATTTTACAAATATTTAGATGAGTTTGTTAAGTTTTGCTAATATTTAGATGAGTTTGTTAGGTTTTGCTGCTTGTTTTCTATCCGCCGCTTTCCAAAACAAAAATATAAATAAAGAGACTTTGTGAATCCTGATTTGTACTAAAATAAAACAAAACAAAGAAAAGGGAAGGGAGTTGAATGGGAAGCCATAGAACCCAAGAGTAAACACAACAACAACCTATCGTTTTTTACACCGGTTATCGATAACTGTTCCGTAAAAGCTTCTCCGTTCTCATCCAAATTTGAGTATGTTATTTCATTCATTTAACTCGTCAATTAAACATAATTTTCCAGATTTTTAACAACCCCAATTTCTATCTAAAATACCCGACTTCTTCATTTGTAGAATTCGTTATTTTGCACCTTTCTCCTTAACCGTAAGTCCGATTTGAGTGAAACCAACGCCAAAACGACCGTGTGAAAAGTGACTATATTATCCAGTGATTGGGTTTCTGATTTATGGTAATTTTCTTTGACCGATTTTCGAATTTAGTTTTTTAGAATATCTCCTCATAATTTATTTTTGACGTTTACCCATAAACTATCGAGTTAGATCGATTGAAGGACAAAGAGCCAATGAACAAAGGTTGTTTGCTCGTGGAATCGTATTCATGTGTGAAAACATCAAAATAAGGTAAGGGGTGAGAGAGCGTTTGAATTCATGAGTATAAAATATTGTGAGATGAACGGGAAAACCGTATTTCCCAACGATTCATCCAGGGCTTGCTACGTACGGCAGTAGCCCTTTGAGAGCTAAATTGATTAATTTGAAATATGAGAATTGTGAGATTAAAATGTGAAATAGAAATTTTTATAAGGTGTTGATTGATTTAATTTTCGATACTTGTGTGGTAGTTGATATTTGTTATTATTGTGATGTTGGATGTTGAATGAAATTATGTGTACATGTTTGCTTCGATTAAATTATGTGATTTGATAATAAAATATGGATGCATGGTTTGATATATGCTTACGTGATGATAATGATGATTTTTGATTGATGATAGTGATGAGTTTATACGATGATCATGATTATTTATGATTAATGATATTATAAAATTGTGATGAAAATATTGAAGTACCCCATACTTGATGAGATAGTGATGATTCTTAAATATGGTGCTCTTAATGGAGTAGTCTAAGCTAACGGGGAGAAAATAAATATTGTGAATTTGTGAAGTGAAGATTATTTTGTCATCATATAGGTAGGGCCTGACAAGCCTAGTGATTATGGGGAAGTACAACTGAATGAGTCTGATCGTGGAGGGCTACAGTCGAACTGTAAAGTAAGACTGATAGACCTTGGGGGTACACCTAGTGGGGAATTCCTAAGTGGATTATTCCCTAAGGCCGGGAGCTACCGTGCAACACAAGAGTACCCCGACCGTCGTGTATATGTGTCTCAGGTTGAGTTGAGGGGATCTATGAGGACTTTGGCCATTCATGAATTGTCCGCCCACTCTTGTAGTGGCATAGTATCATGGCCTCCTAACCAAGTACTTCAGAGTTAGAATGGTACCACATTGTGAAGTAGAGTCTAAGCTCATGCATAGCATTGCATTTCCTTGTGATTGTTTTGTTGTGATTGATGTGTTTCAAAGGTAATATTAATTAGATGATTTGATGCATATTATAATGAGATGATTATTTTACTTGGATGACTTTGATGTTATAGTATGATACTATTTAATTAAATATTTTGATATATTGTAAAGTGATTATGATACGGTTCTATTATGATTGTTTGCGTGTTCTTCTTACTCATATTATACTATTAACATGATTTCAAAACTCACCTCCTTCGTTGTTTGTGTTTGACTGGCTGGGCCCTGCGTTTGCGAAATCGCAGTTATTACAGGTTAATGAGTCTTGAAGTTCAAGTTTGGGAGGAACCCCGCTCTGATAGGTGATATCGGGAATAACGGTTTTAATTTGTATTTTACTTATTTAATTTGAATAAAATTTTATAGGAATATGATATAAATTATTATTATATATATATATATATATATATATATATTATTTTGGGATTTAGGGTGTCACACATGACATCTCCTTGACTTGACAATCCCAACACGGACAAGATGAACCAACAAATCACATGGCATCACCATGACTCGACAATCCCGACACAGACAAGATGAACCAACAAATCACATGGCATCACCTTGACTCGACAATTCCAACACGAACAAGATGAACCAACAAATCACATGGCATCACCTTGACTCGACAATCCCAACACAAACAAGATGAACCAGCAAATCACATGGCATCACCTTGACTCGACAATCCCAACACAGACAAGATGAACCAACAAATCACATGGCATCACCTTGACTTGACAATCCCAACACGGACAAGATGAACCAACAAATCACATGGCATCACCTTGACTCGACAATCCCAACACAGACAAGATGAACCAACAAATCACATGGCATCACCTTGACTCGAAAATTCCAACACGGACAAGATGAACCAACAAATCACATGGCATCACCTTGACTCGACAATCCCAACACAGACAAGTTGAACCAATAAATCACATGGCATCACCTTGACTCGACAATCCCAACACAGACAAGATGAACCAACAAATCACATGTCATCACCTTGACTCGACAATTCATTTCTCCACAAAATCATTTTCACGACGACATTAAGTAAACGCAGATATCAAGAGATTCCCTATTCTTAATACTCGTTTCACTTAACGGTTTTCAAATTCCAAACAAAACAAACTCAAACATACTTTCACATTCAATCCATAATTCACACCAAAACACATCAATCAACAAACATCAAGTATGAACACGCCGAATACTACGACACAAATTAACACAATCCATCAGTCAAACACAACAAGTTTCATATACTCGAAATCATACATAAATGGGTTTAAAATTCATTCTCCACTAAACATTACTTTAACCCTAACCAAATTCTTTTCCACACAACCACAAGTAAGTCCCTAAATGCAAACTAAAAGTTTGGAAGGAGCCCTTACCTTCGCGTTAGCTTCCACGTTCGATTACGGTACTGCGAGTAAATCCGATAAAATCTCCGCTCGCAATGCCGCTTCCAAAGTTGGTCCACTAGCACCGTAGCACGGAGGTGAGCAACTTTCCCTTCTATCTCTTCGTGAAACGAAGCTTAGATATAGAAGAAACGGGAAGATTTGTGTTTGACGGTTTTGAAATCCCTAAATCGTTTTTCTTCGTTTTCGGATCAAAGAGGGAGAGTGAAGTTGAGAAGTCCTTGTCCTATCACCCACTATCACTTTTCAAACTCAAAGAAAGCAAGAGCAACGAAAATGGATGAAGATGGAGGAAGGAAGAAAGTGAACACGCGAGGCAGCAGGAGAGGAAGAAGATGGAAAATTTTCGCTTTTCTCTCCTTTCTCTTTCTTTCCTTTGTTTTTCCTTTTTCCCTTTTTCTTTCCTTCACATTACTTTATATAAACATATATATATATATAAACATATATATATATATATATTAATAATAATTAATAAATATCTCCAAATCTTTAGATATTTATTTAATTACCCTTTCACCCATAACGCATTAAACTTTTCGCAAAAGATTCACTGTAGTAAATTTAATTTATTTATCGACGAGTAATTCTAATCAGGCATCAAAATATCTTTTTGGTCATATAAACTCCAAAATATTAATAACTTTGGCTAAAAAGTCTCCGAGTTCAAAACCAAAAATACACCAAATTACATAGAGTACACTTTAAAATTATGGGTCTTACAGGAATCACCTATCTCAATAAGCTTGATTTAAATATAATTACTTGATTTAATTCTAAAAACTTACTAATACTTATAAGGGTTTCATACAAAAATTCATTTCATATTAAATAAGTAAAATTCAAATTACAACCCTTATTCTCAGTATCACCTATCAGAGCGGGGTTCCTCCCAAACTTGAACTTCAAGACTCATTAACCTATAGCAATTGTGATTTCACAAACGTATGGCCAAATCAGTCAAACACAAACAACGAAGGAGGTGAGTTTTGAAATCATGTTAATAGTATAATATAAATAAGGAGAACACACATATAGTCATCATAGAACTATATTATTACACAAACATTGCTCAAGAAAAATATCAATTAAAAATTTAAAATCACTCAAGGAAAATTAATACCTTTTACTATAACATCAAATCGTCTAAGAGAAATTATTATCGTTTTGGAAACACGTCAATCACAACAAAACAATCACAAGGAAAGGCAATGCTATGCATGAGCTTAGACTCTACTTCATAATGTGGTACCATACTAACTATGAAGTACTTGGTTAGGAGACTTGGTACTATGTCACCATCCCGGTGGACAGACAATTCAAATTTTCCCTGTCCTCATAGATGCTCTCAAATCACCCGAGACACATATACGCGACTGTCGAAGTAAACGTGTGTTGCATGGTAGTTCCTGACATTTGGAGTGCTACCTCCAAGTAACCTAGGTATTTCCCACCCGAATACCTCCAAGGTCTAACATTCTTGCCTTAAGGCTCGATAGCACACCGCCACGATGAGCCTAATTTAGTTGTACTTACCTGGAATCACTAAGCTTGTTAGTCCCTACCTATATATCATGACAAAATAATATTCACTTAACAATTTCTCAATATTTATTTTCTTCCCTCGTTGGCCTATGATACTCCATTAAGAACGACATCTCAAACACAAATTGGAATCATAATTATTTCACCAACTATGGGATTACTTCAATATTTTCATCACAAATTCACAACATGACTATCATTAATCAGATCTCATCACATAAACTCATCACAAATTTATAGCATCACTATCATCAATCATACATCATCACATAGGCTTGTCCCAAATTTATAACATTATTATTATTATTATTATTAATTATACATCATCATAATCTAACAAACTTATCAAAATGAATTCACTTTTTATTATCACATCACATAAACACGTCTAATCAAACAAATACATAAAATTCATTCGACATCCAATATCACACATTTAATAAAAATAAATCAAACATCACAATAATATCAAATGCTGTTAAGACAAACTCTCAAAATAAAGTTTTGATGAAAATAAACAAAAGTTAATTAAGAATGTTAATTATGATTCTAAAATGTTATGTTAACTTAACATGTGCTGTTTAGTGAATTAATTTAAAGATAGGAATCAAGCAAAACAAAGAAAGTCAGATTAAAAGTAAACAAGAACATTCTAGAGAATGATCTCCAAGATCAAGACTGATCAGTACAGCCTAAAGATCAACAGATTTACAATGGTCCAAGGAAGACTTTGTCTATGAACTTTATTCTAAGATTATCAATGTTGACACCTAATTTTGTCCGAGTTTTATTTATTTATTTTTTAGTAAAAAAAGGAAATAATAATAATAATAATAATAATAATAATAATAATAATAATAATAATAATAATAATAATAATAATACCGCCTCCACACAGATTCCACTACCAATTGAGCCAGTAGCTTCACCGCGAAATGCACTCCAGGCGCACTTGAAGGGCACAACATCTTCTGTCTGGAGTGTAGTGGGTTTTGCTTATCTTTTGTATTCGAATTTGATTTTGGGGTCTTCATGAAAGTTGTAGCTATGGATCTTAGATTTCATTTGCACTTGGTTTGACTTCAATTAGACATCATAAACTAAATATATGGTTGACATACTCTACATAGGTCATGTTGATTTCTCACCAAAATTCAGCACGGCGCTAAAACAAAGTAAGAACGCAAAAATATGAAAAATCTTTACTTAATCAAGGAAATAAGAACATAAACATTTCATTAACGAAAAGAAATAAAATTAACAAAATATATCAAATAACTCCTTAAATTAAATAATGAATAAAAGATAAATAAGACTAAAAACAATGAAAAATATGTATATGATGAAGAGTCATTAGGTACAAGGATCGAGTTTCCATAAAAGTAAATTTGTTCTTCGTCGTGAGCGCTATGTGCATCTTCAAAGCCCATGTGTGATAGTTGTCATCGGACAACGGTGGTGACATCGTTACACTCGTCGAACTTTTAGATGGATGCACATAGTACGATTCCAGAGATTGATCAAAATTTCCATTCTAATTGTTTGTATTTACATCTGTATTTCTCACCGTGATTACAAAAATGGAAGAAAAAGGAGTAAAGAACTTCTAGACTTGAAAAAAATATCTATATCAAAGGTAAATTGAAGAGGACAAGAAAGAAATTTAGTTAAAAAATTCATCAATTGAAAAAAATGACGAATGGTACATGCATCGCGGAAGCAGAGTGGGATTTACCCGCTCTGATACGATCTAAGGATTAGAACAGAGTTTGAGAGAAATCTTAGAGAGGAAAAAAATGATCTTATTCATTCAATTATTAAGGCTATACATCACCACTATTATATAGGTGCATGAAATAACAAAAATCCTAGCTGAATGTGAAGTCACATCAGCAACTAACAAAACAGAAAGGAAAACCATTAACGGCTACGTAACTAACTATATATTCACTATTTAACTGGTAGTCAATACTCTTATCATCATCAATGCTCAATAAAGATGTTAATTCATAAAATATCTCAACATAAAATCCATCAACTCTCCTTCAACCAAACATAAAATCCTAAGATTTCTCTCAAACATAAAATCCATCAACCAAACATAAAATCCATCAACTCTCCTTCAACCAAACATAAATTTAATTAAATTTTTGTTTGTTTTTATTTAAATTAAACACACACATATATATATATATATATATATATATATATATTCTCATATTGTCTCCTCTCATACCCTCCATTTCATTAAATCTCTCGTTCTCCTATCCTTTGTGGAACAATAAAATCCTAAATTATTGGACTGGTAGTGTAGACCTAAGAGTACAAATTTGTTGAATAATTCACATTCAATTTTGATATTTAGAAGGGATTATTGAGATATGATAAATGATTTGGATTGAGACATAACACACTCAATTGAAGCCTCTAACTAGTATAAAACCTGGTTATTCTCTATGTGTTATGCATCATCAACACTAAAATAACTTATTAGTACGGCATCATTTCTCTTATCTATGCTAGTGCTTTTCCTTAGTTCTATGATCCTTATTGTAAAATGTATGACCAAGTTAAGAGCATCACATATGTCGAATTAATGTAAATCGATCATGAGAGAAAATCGTACTCCATAATACAAATTTACAAATAAATAATTTTGTACGATTTTGAGATTGTGTTGCTATTGATTGATTTGTTAGGGCATTATTGATCATAATCAATTTAATATAATATTATATACACCCTAAAATGATATAATCTATTGTAGTAGTAAATTTGTCTTCTATTAATTAAATAGGTTTTTGGATAAATATGTATGGTGTATTTAAAATTTCAAGAACTCGTCGATATCTTTATGGTTACCACAACCTTTCAAAATGTCTAGTATATAACTAATTATTCTACTTAGAAATTTAAATTATGGAATACTCTTTTACCTATAATAATCAGGCTCCCTATTTTACATCATTGGTATTTGAATAGACCATTGAAAGTCACATGATGGCTTTACAATATAATTTTTTTGTTAAAAAAAAATTGAGCTCATGATGTTAAATTGTCTTTATAATAAATTATAAAATAATTAAAACTACCACTATTAAGGAACGTAATAGGAGGACAAACTATGTTTTATAAGGTCCCATTCTAATATAATATTATATTAATATATGATATTAGTCTTTTATAAATCTAATTTTACTTTTTAGTGAATCTAAGCTTATATCATAATGTATTTAAATTATTTTTTAGTCTTTAAGTATATATAAAACTTATGTTAATTAGTATTGGTATCTTTAAATGTTGACGTTGACTCGTACATAATAATCAAGCGGGTGATTTGACTTAATTGATTATTGTGAGGACAAATAGTACTATGGTATGGTGTAAGGTATTCTTATAATTTAAATCTTATTATTATTATTATTCAGACACAACTTGAATTTTATAAATTCTAATTTATTTATTTAGTAAAAATAAACTATAATTGCTCTGTAGTTAGATATGTAAATATTATTGACCGAATTTCATTATCAAATGTTTCTATTACCATTTTTCTCTTTATTCTTTTATAATTGTAACGTTGTTATAACATTTAATTTCAATATAAAAATATTCACAAATATATGATGAATTACAATGTACAAAATCTAATAATATATTAGTAACTATTTTTTTATATACTTACATAGGTCAATATGTTAGACCTAAAAGATATTTTATGCGGTCTAAAGTTTGAATTAAAACTGACTTCTAAAAAATGCTGAAATTGGTATCATGGAAATGATTGGTACATGATATGTTAGTAAGAAATGCTATATAAATGATTATCCGTACATTATTATGTAGAAAATTTCCACAGCTCCCTCCATTCTGTTAGACTCAATTCCTGTTGTGTATTCCACTTACACAACATTTATTTTGATAAAGCATTTTACTTGGCTTTGCATTCTAATATCACGTAATGGTAACTCATTCTTTCAATCTTACAACTTTTAGTAAGAGATAGTTTGTTGAAACTTTTATTAAATAGGTTACACTAATAACTTTATGTTTTCACATTTTAAAAATACTCCTTTATTATCATGATGTCTTTTATGTTCCACGAAAACAATAATTTAATTTTTTTGTTGTTGTGTTTTTTTAATACAAAAGTCTTTTAAATTTAGTTTAGTTTTTCTGTTTAGGTACTTTAAGTTTTACTTTTCTGATTTCTTCCTTTAAGTTATATCAGATTTATATTGATAGTCATTTGTCTCATTTTAAACAACGACTAGTGCAATTGAAAATATTGTATCATTAGAAATTCTATCAAATGTTATATTTTAACAATAAGTAACTCATACTAATCATATAAAAAATAATTACTAAACTTTATAAACGATCTATAATTCTTGATTTTTTCACAACTATTTAGGCACACATATAACCTAAAAAAACATGGTAATAGAAGTTTATCCACATAATTAGTATTATTAACTTCATTCAGTTGTAAAGTAGCTTGAATAATCAACTTATTACACTATTTAAATTAGATCTTAATAGTAATTTAAGAAAATTGTCAAATTTAGTGGACCACATGTAACACCCCAAATTTTATAATAAATTATTTATTAATAAAATAGAATTTTAAATAATTAATGTGGTGTTAAAGTTATTTTAAAATATATATTGATTAATTTTCTTTATACGTGTGGTTTCTATGATATGTTAATCTTCTACGTATTGGACTAAATGAGAAATGTAAATAACAAATATTATATTTTAAATATATTTCTAAAAATAATTATATTTTAGTGTAAATATTGTAAATAGTAAGATTTTAGGCGATTTTACGTGTATATACGCACGTATAATTAAAATGATATTTTTATATGCATTTAACTAAATGTCAAATATGTGCATATAATTATATTTTAATTATTTCTAACTATTTCTTACTTTAATTAATACTTTTATAAATAACTATTTTGAATATTTTAGATTATCTATTTTTACTATAAAAGTGTTAAAGCATATTTTTGATGTTAAAATGCCTTAAATTGCATATATTAGTAATTAAAGTAATAGTTTTAAATATGAGGGTTGTTTTTATTTATAGAAATTTAATTACTTTAATTAATTATTTTTGACAAAATATTAATTTTGAAATATTAATAATATTGTGCTTAATTTTCTTTATATATGTACTTGTTAAGTTGTGTCTATTTTATATGTATTCAATTGATTTAGTGACTTATATAAAAGATTTGATGTTATATTCTTTTATTGTCATTTTAACTATTATCATAGTATAATAATATTTTAATTTGATATTTTCAAATATATTATTTTAGTGGAAAATAAATAAATCAAAATAAGTGTTTAATTAGTTGGTCTTGTCATAAAAAATAAAAAAAATAAGTTCAAATAGTTAGGTTAATAATAACTAATATGTCAAAAAAATAAATAAAATCAAATATAACCAAACTTAGGAAAGAAAACACTACAATAAAAAATTGAAGGCTAAATACCACTTGTAGTCCTTTAACTTAATTTCAGTTAATGATTAAATTCTTTATCTTTTTTTTTTCTTTTTCTTTTTTCGTTTTGGTCCTTTATGTTTTTAAATAATTTCAGTGTTGCCCTTTAAGTGAGGTTATGTTAAGAAAACGTTAAAAAATCCCTCCTCCATTTTCTCTTCATTTGAGTTTTCTCTCCCATTTATATTTATGTTGTTTGGTTTTTGTTGTCATATCCCTTCTCCAAATTACCAAATTCATGAACCCTAACTTTCCCATATCCCATCTCTCGTTCCCCTCTGTCTTCATTCTCCTAAATTCATGATTCATTTGCAATTTCAATTCTCGAGTTCATGGCTGCCACTCTCACAAATGGGTCAAAGTCAACCTCCTACAACTCAACATCCTACAACTATGGTTCTTTTATTTCTAATGGAATTCGTGAGCTGCCAAATTGTGCTTGTGGTATGAAAACATGTAACGCGCACAGTGAAAAAATTGGGTCCGAACAGAGGAAGAAAATTTTGGGGTTGTAGGGATTTTGTGGTAAGCATCAATATCTTTATGGTTTTAGATTATTTTATTTGAGCTTGTTAGATTGGTATTTAGAATTTTGGTTTTTAGATTGGTTTTCTCATATTAGGGTTATTAGATTTATTGTTTTTGGTTCAAATTAAATTTTTTTTATTCCATTCTTGTTGAAAAAACTGTTATTGATGTTGTCTTTGTTCATCAATTGTAGAGTTATGACATTGAATGTAGATGCAATTATTTTGTTTGGGATTCAGACTATAGGCTTCAAGCACAACAGAGAAATCAACAACAAATACATATACAATGTTTATAGTGCCCTCAAAAGGAGTTGGAGATCGTGACTTTTAGGAATGCCATTTTGAAGATGGATGGAGATCACAAGTCAACCATTATTAAGATGAAGTTACTGCTATTTTTATGCGTTTTGTTTGGTGTAATATGTATTGTTTTATTGTTGATCTTAGCTCTGAAATGAGCTTATTGTAGTTGATATAATTTTCTTGATGTTGATGTAGTAGATTTGTTGTAAGTATGTAGTAATGATTGCGTTTGTTGTATGACATTTGGAACACATTAGTGTATTTTTTTTTGCATCAAGTGTGCCTCAAATTATGTTGGTTGTTCTTTCTTTGATTATTGTTGTCAATATAATGTTTGATTTGTCTACAATTGTATTATTAATTCATTCATTTAAATTGATGAAAAAAAATAAGGATCAATTTGTATAAATCAAAATGCAGAATTCATTCATAAAGAAAATCATAATGCATAATTCATTCATAAAGAGTAATTCATTCATGAACAAAGTTCATTAATGACAGATTAATTCATTCATAATTCATTCATGACAAAGCAATTTATTCATTCATAATTCATTGTAGAATCCTGAAAAAAATCTAAATAACACCCTTGTTTCTGAGCAAAATAATAGAGTTCCTGAACAAAATTTCAATCAAAATAATACCCTTGTTCCTAAACAAAATTCATTCATGATAGAGTAATTCATTCATTCATAATTCATTGTTGAATTCTGAACATAATTCATTCATAACATAGTAGCACCCCTATTCTTAAACAGATTTCATTGTTGTTCCTGCTTGCTTCAGAATTCACACATAACATAGTAATTCATTCTTGAATCCTGGACAAAATTCTTTTTCTTCACGCTTGCTTTAGAATTCATTCAAAAAACAGTAATTCATTGTTGTTCCTACTTGCTTCATAATTCTTTCAAAACACAACAATTCATTCATAATTCATTATTGAATCCTGGACATAATTCATTATTGTTCCTACTTGCTTCAGAATTCATTCAAAACACAGTAATTCATTCATAATTCATTGTTGAATCCTGGACATAATTCATTGTTGTTCCTACTTGCTTCAGAATTCATTCAAAACTCACAATTCATTCATCACCACCTATTTGGACCTCATCAAATGCATCATTCATGGGCAATTCATCATATGAGTCTCCAAAAATTAAATTAACGATATTGTCATCACTATCAGAGCCAATATTGTCTTCTGTTTAGGTTGCTTTTTAGTTGGTCCATGTGTATCATTTCCTCCTTGGGTAGCTTCTTGATGGGCATGTTTATCTTGATCTTTTTGAACCTCAATCGGCATATTATCCACAAATACAGGCTGAGATATTGGATGAATAAGATAAAAATTCACTTTCCCATTAGCCTTTGCAAGATTTACCATTTCTATAGCCCCAATGTCATTTTCCAAAAACTTTTTCTCACCATACACTTTATACCAAATACTAATAACTTCAGGATACCCCATTTGTTTAATAATATCAAAAATTTCAAAGTGAATCCACCTGTCAGCATCACATTTCCAGTTTGACACTTCATCTTTGTACACTTCTATTGTGTCATCCAAAAAATACCCTCCATGATGGACATCAACAAAAAAAAACATCTATTCTGCTTTTTATACATTGAAAAGACAAAAAAAAACTTATTAGTAGAAAACTATAATCAAATGGTAGGGACCACAAAACTGACCCCATAGTCTTAGAAAAAGAGTGAGGAATATGTATGTGTGGACCACAAACCCTAGATCCCAATAAACAACACAAACAACACATGTAATAATCAACTCATTCACAAATCAAACACATGCAAATAATAAATACCATAACGACCCAACTAAGCCCTAAACCCTAAAAAAGAGTCACTACCCCATTAAAATGACACTTACAAACTAAATAAAGGAGCTACGATCGCAAACAATATCAACTTCGTCCAACAAGCAAAGATTACCAAAATAAGAACTAAATCGCAAACTGAGACAATTTGGGAACATAATGGAACTTACGTGCTACTGAGAATGCGAGGAAACTGAAATCGTCAACTGAATATCGACTTCATCTTCTCTTTCTCTGAAGGAAACTGAGAACTGGACAAATGAAGAGAAATTGCAAATGAATCGTGAATTTAGGAGAGTGAAGACAGAGGGGAACGGGAGATGGGATGTGGGAAAGTTAGGGTTCATGAATTTGAGAATTTGGAGAAGGGAGATGACAACATAAATCAAACAACATAAAGAGAAATGGGTGAGAAAATCCAAATGAAGATAATTCATTTTGATAAGCTTATGTGATTATGATGATGTATAATTAATAGTAACGATGTTATAAATTGTGATAAGTGTATATGATGAATATGATTGATGATAGTGATACTATAAAATTATAAAGAGTTTATGTGATGAGATATGACTAATGATAATGATGTTGTTAATTTATGATGAGAATATTGAAGTAATCCCGTAATTGGTGAAATACTTGTGATTCTAATTTTTGTTTGAGATAACGGTCTTAATGGGGTATTATAGGCCAACAAGGGGAGAAAAATAAATATTGTGAATATGTGAAGTTGAAATTATTTTGTTATCATATAGGTAGGGACTAACATACCTAGTGATTTCGGGGAAGTACAACTGAATGAGCCTGATCATGACGGTCTGTTGTTGAGCCTTAAGACAAGATTGTTAGACATTGGAAGTATTTGGGTGGGGAATTCCAAGGTGACTTGGAAGTAGCACTCTAAATGTCGGGAGCTACCATGCAACACACATTTACCTCGTTTGTTGTGTATATGTGTCTCTGATTGAGTTGAAGAGATCTATCAGGACATGGTCAATTTGAATTGTCCGTCCACTAGGATGATGGTATAGTATCAAGCCTCCTAACCAAGCACTTAGAGTTAGAATGGTATCACACTGTGAAGTAGAGTCTAAGCTCATGCATAGCATTTCATTTTCTTGTGATTGTTCTGTTGTGATTAATATGTGTCATGTGTGATAATAAATTTTCTTAGATGATTTGATGTTATAGGGAAATGTATGGATTTTCCTTGAGTGGTTTTGACTTTATAATGTTATGTTTGTTGTTATGTTTGTTTGGCTTGGCCCTGCGTTTGCAAAATCACAGTTATTGCAGGTTAATAAATCTTGAAGTTCAGGTTTGGGAGAAGCCCCGCTCTGATAGGTGATACTGGAAGTGGGAGTCATAAGTGGTATTTTTATTTATTTAATCAGAAACAACTTTTTGGATGAACATCTTTAAGTACAAGTAAACTTTTGCAATTAAGAAATTATAGTTAAATCAAGTTTATGGAGATTGCATTGTTTGATAAGAGAAAAAAGTTTAAAGTGTCCCTTTTGAATTTTGAGAAATGTGATATCCTAATTTAGTTATAAAAGTTTTATTTTGTTGAAAACATATTTTCTCTATCCACTACAAATTAAAATATTGAAAATTCTTGTACGAATTTTTATATATTATTTTGGAGTTTAGAGTGTCACATTAGTGGTATTAGAACATGTTTGTTCAATCAGGCCAAGTGAGTCGAGTGTCGGTTAGTCAAATGTTAGTCGTGTCAACTGTGTTGTCTTGTGTATTAGTTAATTTCGTTATCGTGGTTTCTTCTTCTTGTTATATTATTGTGGTATGTGTTATATGCTTTTGTATAATTCTACATATTTTTGAAATTACTAATTAACTATTTTTTTTGTTGCTTACTCTAATTATGTTATGAATTATAAGTTCCTACCTAAGTGATTAAATAAACTATGAAATTATTTGTTAACATTTGAGTTAATTTGAATTGTTGACATGATCAAGTTAATTATCTATTGACTGGACTTGTGATTTGTGTTTCTAACTATGATTTTTGCTTTGTTGTTATAGTGGATAGATAGAAACAGGGTTTTGATTAACTAGTCACATGTTTGAAATTATTAATTTAATAGAGGTAATACTACTTATTGATTGATAGACCTTGCATTTGAGATCGTAACAAGATTATTAAAGTGTAGGATCTTGCTAATGAAATCAATTTAAAATTTTAGTCATAATTTTGAAACATTAGAAAATTCACATTATTAGTAATAATGAATCTTGAATATTAGAGATTGCTACAACTTTAGAGTTAAAATTCTTTAAATAAAAAAGAAAAAGGAAGTTTTGGAAGAGTTAAAGTTGATTTATTTTGAAAAATAAAAATAATTTTCGTTTGAATTACTCTTGATTATTTTAAATAAATTACATTAAGTTGAATTTTTGTTGATTTATAAAATATCGATAATTTTATACTACTGATTTTGTTTAATATTTAAATTAGATGAAAATTTAGACCATATTTTACTACGTGTTTTTTTTAAGAAAACCAAAAGGATTTGTTGTTATGTTGGTTTAGAGGGGCCCGTGTGAATATTGAATTGTGAGAGTATTGGGACATTTTGATTTACTTATTTTGATATTATGAACTTTACAGTTTTACTTTACGATAGAGTTTAGATTTTAAGAATTCATTAGTGATTTATAAAGGTAAAAATAAAAAGGGTAAAATGATAAATGTCTATTAATTAAGAAAGAGAAGAAGAAAAAAAAGTTAAAAAAAATTGTTTTTAAAGCATGGTTTTAATTTTAAATTACTTGAAAGTGTTGATGGTTGTATCTAAATGATTAATGTTTTTATATTGGTTTTAAAATTAATTTAGGACGTTCATCATGATTTTGAAATAGTATAAAATTCATATTATTAACTATAGTAATTCTTGAATATTCAAGATTGATTGAATTTTTAAGGTTAGACTTTTGAAGAAATATTGTGAAGGAATTTATGTTGATTTATTTTATAAAAAGAAATATTTTATGTTTGAATCATTGTTGACTTATTTTAGAGAATTAAATTTTAACGGAGTTGTGTTGATTCTTAAAATAATATATATATGATGATTATATTTAAAATTTAGATTAGTCACACTTGAAAAAAGATAATGTATGCCAAGTTTTACTATTTATTGTTTTTAAGAAAACCTAGAAGATTTGTTGTAAAAATAGTTTTCAAAAATTAAGAAAAAAAATATAACTATTTTAGAAGTTTTGGTGAGTTAGAAAATTTTGTATCTATTTTTATATACATGATTTGATTTGATTTTAAAATATAGGTTGAAAAAAAAGAATAATTTTAAGAGTGCTTAAATATTTTGGGAGGTATTTTTTGGGTGGTTAAGGTATTAGTGGTATTTTAGTGATTTTATTGATTTTAAAAATAGTTTAAAAAGAAATTGTATGATTTATTAAGAAGTAATCCAAGGAAAACTTTTGAGTTCTGAAGAAAAATTATTTTATAGTATTAAAGATTAGTGATTCATTTAAAGTAATTTAAGTGTTTGAAATCAAATTTTAGAGTATTGATTAACCACTAAAATGATTTATGTACTATGAGATTTATTTTGATTTTGCGATTGTTATATTAACTTCGAGTAAAAATAGTTGCTTACTTTACCTGTTAATTGAAAAATATTTGTTTCAATCTTTGTTAAATGATAAAGATTGATTAAAAGAAAAGTTAATTAATAATTTAAACGTTCTTTAAGAATAATAAAACTTGTAGAATATTTTTGAGAAGTTAGTTGAAGTTGAAAAGCGTATTTGATATATGAGTTATTTGATCAAATTGAATGCAGTAAGTTGTTGTTGACTAAATTCACAATTTTAATTTTATATATAAATGATATTGATTATTCATGTTATTAATTTGCTTTATAATTGAGTTGGTTATTGTAATGTGTTTAATTGATTTATTGTGTCATACAGGTTAATAAGTCTTGAAGTTTAAGTTTGGGAGAATCTCCGCATTGATAGGTGATATCGGGAATGAAAGTCATAAGTTGTATGTTTTATTATTTAATCAGAAACAACTTTTTGGTTGAAAATCTATAAGTACAAGTAAACTTTTGAAATTAAGAAATTATAGTTAAATCAAGTTTATGGTGATTGCATTGTTTTATAAGAGGAAAAGTTTAAAGTATTCCTTTTGAATTTTGAAAAATGTAATATCCTAAATTAGTTATAAAAGTTTTATTTTCTTTAAAATATATTTTTTTTATCCATTGCGAATTAAAATATTAAAATTTTTTGTATGAATTATAATATATTATTTTGGAGTTTAGAGTGTCACACTGCATTTGTAATGTAATATAACTTAAATGCTAACGGTGAAAACAAAATATAAGTTAAATGACTAAATCTGAAATATAAAAAACTAAAAGATCTATGTAAAAATTGAACTAAACTTAAAGAATCTAAGT
>JBBPBS010001130.1:6380606-6391913 GCA_037974835.1 Cicer judaicum
AAAAACATAAAAAAATAAATTATTACTTTCGTAAAACATAAAAGATATCGGGATATATTTTACCCTCTAAATTTATGAGAATACTATTGTAACCTTTAATTTTTCAAAAAATATTTGTCTTGGAAAAATGAAACTTGAAGTTTACCCGAATACTATTGCATTGTAGTAAAACTTAAATAGAGTTAAATAATAACAAACAAACAAAAAATGAAAATCAAATTTTTGGAACATGATTTTCTCAAACATTAGTAATTGATTTTTTTTTTAACATTTGAAAACTTTAATTATATTCTTTGGTAAACTTAAATCAAGTTTCTTAAAATACATTCAAAATTTCGTGGAGGGTAGGAGAATATTTCAATAAATCTTTTAGAAAATGTCACTATCAATATAGATTTTTGAATGATTTGTGATAGTAGGAGTATAATTGCATGACGATAAGGTAGAACTTTCTAATGTAATATATATAATCATTAAATAAAAACAAGAATGGCCCTCGAGGTTTAGTCCACTTGGTATGTATATGTCTTATATTTAGGGTTTTTTTAGTTCAATATAGACAAATAGTGGGATTTTAAAGAAGGAAAAGATAGATGAATAAATATATGTTTGATTCAAAATAGGAGAGGGGACGAGAGGGGAGGCTAATGAGTTTGGTTAAAATTATATATGTTGAAATAGCCACACATTGTTTAAAATTGTAAATAAAAAGGGATACATATGTTTCATATATCACTCTAATTCTTCATTACAAATTATATTAGTCATATATATGATTCTTTTCTTTTCATGATAAATATTTGCATTTGAGAGTGTGAGTGTACTTGGGACCATGTTGAATTTGAGAGAAGTCTACGTGTTATAGCAATTTTTACATAGTATTATTAATATTTTTTTGTTTTCATTAGACAACAGTCGTTATTTTTTATTCGATTTTGGAGTTTCTATGTTATATTCTTGGGTTGCGATTGTGTTATTTAAATTTCTCTATATATGTTTTTTCCATCATCTAACATTAGAGCATTTGGTTATGTCCAAGAAAATAGAATTCTTGGTATGCTTTTATAGTTCCAACATTGCTTGATTTTCCACATAAAAAAAAAAAAGTGTGATACTAGAAAAATGCTATTTAGAAAGGTTCTTACTACGAAAAACTTGGTTTTTAAATGGTTTTTTGTTTCTCACCTCTCTTTCATTGGAACCTACTTGGTGTTTGGTTATAGTATGTATACATCTGCAATGTTAAGTTTCATTGTGAAATTTGACATAGAAAAATTTGATACAAGAATCAATTTTGGCCTCAAAAAATTTCAAGTCAAAAATGTTTTCACACAATCATGATAAAACAAGATATTGATTAGCGCATGAGCGTTGATTGGCTTTGATGCAAGGTGTTGATTGCTGAAGAACTTCTTGAGAAATCCAACATGGAAGTTGCACTATAATTTTTCAACATAATTTTCGACATGTAGATAAAATTCTTGGAGTGAGTTACCTTCAAATTGAAATACTTGGAGTGAATTAGATTCAAGTGGTAATTCATGTAGAAGTTTAGCTTTAAGGAGAGTATATTTTTTATGGTGGAATATGATAGTTCTTTTAAACTATGATTGTTGGTACATTGAAAGCTGAAGATGTATTAATTTGAAATAAGGGGGATATTGACACGGGTTTGATTATAAATGTGTTTGTTAAAATAGTTCCATATTACTTAGAATTTTAAATAAAGAGGGAGACAAATGTTAAATATATCGCTCTAATTCTTGATTAAAGATCTAATTAAAAATACTTTGAGCTTGTATTTGATTCTTTTCTTTTCAATTATACATTTGTGCTAGAGTGTTAATTATGATATGTTGTTCAAATATTTATTTTGGAAAGTGTACTAAATATTTGTACATTATGTTATTCTTTAGATGTCATTAAACTACGATTGTGGTTTTTTTCTCTAGTTTTGAAATTTCTAAGTTATAATCTTGTGTTGTGGTTGTGTTTTTAAAGTTCTCTATGATCATTTTTCCCAAAAGAGGGGACAAATTTTAATCAAATTTATTTTGGTTCAAGAAAAAGGAAATGATATTAAATGGTTTATATGTTAATAAATGCATACGAGGAATTTTCCTCGCTTCCCAATCCCTCCTCTCCCTTCTAAATAACTGAACCAACCAAATTAAGTTCAAAATAATTCATCCCTTCCCTTCCATTCCTCTCCCCTCCTCTAATCTCCTCGAACCAAATACACCCTTAGTAGTCGTTCATTTTTCAAACCATTGCTAATGTTAATGCAGTAAACAATCCATTTTATCCATAATTTCCAGAGCTATTATTTACCCGACCAAGTCTAGGCCAGAGCGCAAAAATGGGCCAATATGTCCCGACTCATTTTGTAACAGGCTATTAATATTTGTGTTTAGCTTGACCACTCTGGGATATGAGGGACGATGGGTCAACTCGACCCTTTTTCGTTAAACTAAAATATATTTCAATAATTAAAAATTTAAAATAAAAAATAGATTTGTCAAACTACGAACACATAACACCACTACAAAGGACGAGATAGTGACAATCGCTATAGATTTGGCTAAGCCTTAAGTTTTTAGGTTTTTATTTTTATTTTAATTTTATTATAATTTAGTGATTTTAGGTTTTTTAATTTATTTGTTTTGTAAGTGAGTTGAGTTTGATTTAAAATTTAAGTTGAATAATTTTTTGACAATGATAGTCCAAGAAAATTATTAAGAAATTTGATTATTATTTTAAACAAACACTGTTTTAAATTTTTTCTTGTTACAATGGATATGACTATTTATTTTTTAAGTAGTATGACTATATTTTTACAACCATAACGAAATTACTATCAAGCTGGTCGTTCTATGCATTTAATTAAATAAGAATATAATCAATTACTGGTTTAATTAAATAAAATAAATTAGGTTCGTAGCATTTCAGATCCACTATGATATTAAGGTAGAAAGGACTATTTATATGATATATTGTGTCTCTTCTAAATCTAACCCTATAATCATTCTTACTATAGTCGCCATCTAGCACTGACATATTCAAATGCAGTTCACGTGAAATGAGTAAATTTTGGTGTTGGTGTTTTGTCCTCCTTGACGCTTCCAGAGGTAAGCATATAAAACTCATGTGAAATGTTGTATGTGTGTGGTCCATGACAATAGGAAATTTTTGCTCTTGATAATAATTTTAAAATTGTTTTAAAATATATCTCTCGATTTTCCAATAGTTTTACTATATTAAAATCATAAATTATTCACAAAAATAGATGTTTATCATCATCAAAAAGGGAGAGATTGTTAGAACAAAATTGGTTCGAAGAACTATGATCCTTACTTGTTTTGATGACAAATATAGATGTTTTGTTTAAAGTGTGTAGTTCTCTGAACACTTACCTTTTGAATGAGTTTACGATGCATCTTCTAGTGTTTGAACAAAGTTAAAGGAACACCAAGACTTCGCTCAAAAAATCATATTATAAGTGTGAGGAAAGTACTTTGAAACACGCTTCTAGTGATTATGTTAATGCCTACAATGCTCTAATTCATTTGGCTCTAATAAGTGTGTCAAGCATATGATTATTCTGCCTCTAATAAGTATGAAAAACAAGTGATCTTTTGCCTCTGATAATCGTGTCAATCATATGATCGTGAGACTATGATGGAAAGTGTTTTGATAAAAAGTCAACAATCTAAAGAAGACAAGTTTGTTCACCATCTTTTCAACATCTTGAATATGTTATTTATTTGAAGATCTATGTGACATACTCTGATCTTGATATCCTCTGCTCCTTCTACCTTCATATCAAGATACACATAGTCAATTACAAAGACAAATTTATACAAGTTTGATTGAATAATCAATATTTGAAGATTTGATACGAAACTTTTAGAACCAAGGTGGTTTGAAGAATAATTTCTCATCTTGTTTTGATGATAACAAAATTTAATTTTTTGGAACAATTTAATGTATTAATATTTTGATTGAGTTAACAGAAATTATAACAAACATGAAATCTTCAAACCTAGACTCTGATGAGAGGAAATGAATTTAATAGAGGAACGAAAGATTAAAAAAAAAATGCGCTTTGCTGTGTGCGCCCTTCGCTAACTCTGAATTGCTCACTCTAAAGCTTACTTTGAAGCACAAACTCTGAAGATAATGTAATATGCTTTGATAATCTACCTCTTAAAAAGTAGCAAGTTGCTTCTTATTCTGATATGCAACATGGCAGAGTTACCTCTGCTACTAACTCAAGACAAGCATATGATTGATTCTGCCTCTGACATCATACCATATCGTATGACTTTGATTATCAAGCTCTAGTCAATGACTCGGGAAAAATTCAATGACTCTGAAAAAGGTCAATGCTATGAAGATGTACCATATGGCCATGATTTGGAAAATTCGAGAATAGCATAAATCTTTGTGTGATTTTCTTGTTTCCTCTACTTATTTATTTTGTTATTTTACTACCAAGTTTATCCACCAATTTTTTAAATCAATAGACTACAATTTAAACCTTCCACCCTTTCTTATGTTTTCTACTTTTAGAAACTTAATGATACATATTGATTTTTTGCAATCAAGGCAATGTCCAGAAGCCTTAAAGTTTCTCTACAAAAGTACGTGCAACCCTCATTTATCTACACAACAACAATATTACTATAAGCATGTTACAAACGTGTCTGCACTCTTGCTCTTAACCCTATTATTTTATGTAAGTGTTTAAGGATATTTTTAAATAGTATAACTTTGTAAACACACTCTTGTGAGAGTTATTCAGAAAAAATCCTTAAATACCTTCTTTTTGTAACCTAGTTCAGTAGTGGTTGCGTTCCTCGACTACATGATTGTACTAAACTAGAAGGTTGAGAAAACTTCAACATGTTCAGGTTGAAATGTAGGTGTTCAGATATGTGATTGAGTTGGTGAATTAGTAGATTAATTAAATCCTTTTGTTTGAAGGGATAGGACGTAGTTAAAACATTGGTGGTGAATTAGGATTAATTGGCTAGTGTTGTTATGTGTTTATCTACTCTAATTTTATCATTCAGTTATAATCTTGTTAAAAACAGTTTTAAAATAAAACACAAATCAAATCTCATTTTTTCTTGTGTTTCTCGTTCTACAAGTGTCTATGTTTGACTTGATGAGTTTAAGTGATGTGATGATAATACTTATATGTGTTGTGTGATATGAGTTTATGTGATGATGATGAATGATTGCATAATATTAGGAAAGAGTAGCCTAGGTCAACGAGAGGAGGAACTGAATGTTAGAGGTATTTGCCATAGAGATTTTCTTGTCAGAAGTACAAATGATGTATTCTGGTGGGGAATTTCTTTATGACTTGGGGGCTCTAAGTGTGTTTTTAACGCAACAGCCGACGTCAAGACCAAAAAGTTGTTTGAATGAAAAGTTATGATTATCATATTTTTAGGGACTCTTACTTTGTATTGTATTTAATTCATTATCCAACCATGTTTTAAATCCATTAACTAATGTTTTGCCAACTTTTGTAAGATTTGTGTCGTAAACTTTGATAATGGATGAACTTATTAAAATGGATCAAAATAATTCATTCATTCTTTGCAAAATGGATCAAAATATTGTTTCTATGGAAAATCTTACGGTCTATATTTCATATGAAGTTATGCTCAACGAACCAGTTCAATATAGGTGGAAGTATGTTTTTCAAACATTATTGGGTGATTTGAAGCGATTAATTAAAAACTAGAAGAGAAAATGAATAGGCTTAATTGCAGTTTTGGTCCCCCTATTTTAGCTGAATCGCGAAAGTAGTCCCCCCATTTTGTTTCTCCCCAGTTTTGGTCCCCAAACTTTATTTTGGTTCAAAACTTGATAAAATTTCATTTTTCTTTGTATTTAGTTAAGTCACGTCATGTTTCAAGATCTCATTTGTAACAATTGTAACTGAAATCTATAATCATAAATGGTATAGTACAACTTTAAAAGATGAAATTTTATCAAGTTTTGGACCAAATTATATATATACACAACTAAAAATCAATAAATATTTTGTTGTTAACGTATATGGATTATCCGTATACAGCTATATAATTGAGTAAGAAACAGATACTTATAATATATATATTGAAATATATAAAATTTAAGAAAAATAAATTTGAACTTTATGATCATCGATTTGGGTAGATAATAACATTTGGAGGATGGCATAATTTAAAAGATGGACATGGAAATAATTATTTTAAAATGAAATATTAAAATTAAAATTATTTTTATTATTATGATTCAAATAGTATAGCGGGAAAATATACATATATTAAGTATAGAGAAATGGAGAATTTCATGTTGCAACTCAAGTCCTAATATCAATTACCTGCACTGCTCTTTTATCATAAGTTGCCCTTACAAATTCTTAAACAATATTTCAACGGTAAAAAATTAAATTATTTTCACCTTTCATGGAGAATAATTTTGATTTGAACTTTGAATATGATCCATTTAGGTTATACAAATTATATTATTTTTATATTTAGTTCAATTACATATATTTTCTATGTAAAAGAAGTAGTAGTATTTTTGTTATTTTTATATATTTAAAAATAATTTCCATATAATTATTTTTTGTAATGACACATCGCGTTAAAATTTTTGTAACTTCTTAAAGTACAATTGATTATAATCAATAACTAATAAAATTATAAAATTAACATAAATATTTTGTAGAGGTATATTTTTTCTAGTAAATTTTTATGTTTAATCTTATTAAAATAGAAAGATCTCATAACACACTCAACACTCTCAAAGGATATTAAAATTAGGTATAATATAAATATATTTATCATATTGACTATTATATTCCGAAGCACAACATAGATCACAAATATAAATATATATATTTACTTACTTACTAAATAACGAAACGGGTCTGATACCAATTAAATTCTTAATGTTTTTGCATAATAATATGTTTTATATTTATGCAGTGAGGTTATTCTGAATGATACTGTCAAAACACCATCTATTATATATCTATTTATGAATTATTTTTATACCAACATGTTTAATGTTTACTTTTCAGAACACATTTAAAATATTTTATTTAATTTTACCATAATTTGTCTGTAGGATTATGTTTGGGACATCAATTTTGGTATAACTTGTATGTTATTATAGTGTAATATTACTATTTTTTAGCAAAAAATATTAAGATTTGAGAAATCGGTAAACAAATAAAAAACGTTTCATTATGACAATTGTTTTTATGAATTGTAAAATATAGAGAATTTTATTTTTCTCTATAAATAAGTTAACATTGTTTTAACATATCATTAACTATAGCATATTGACATTGCTTTTCTTCGCACACCAAGCTCAGTTATTAAGTGGAAACTATAATGAAGATGTTCTTAAAGTTTATAATCTTTTTGGTTGCTATTGTGTGTGCTTATATTGGCAATGTACAAGCAAGTTTACCATGTTATTGTGGAAGACGACCAATAGAATGTGTGCCAATGATATGTACTAATCCCCCTTGTTGCAAACCCTATAGTCCACCACCAATTGAAAGGAAACACTAAAAGTTTGAACCTAAGTTTTATTGTTATTCTACTCGATTTGTGTTTGAGAAAAGCACATCTCGCATCTAATAATTGCATTAATAAAATTGGTTCATAAAGCATGATTTTTATTTTTTTTTGCAAATTTTTATTTTTATTTTTTAGTATTCTTCTATTGTTTTTAATTTTATTTAACTTGTTTGTTTGTTCGATGGATATATGTTAGGGTTGGTTTAATTCAAATTTGTATATTTTTTTGGGTTTTAATATTTGATTTTAATCGAAATTTTTCAAAAAATTTAGTTTAGAATGGACTATTATAGATTGTAAAGATCTAATGATATTAACACTAGAACAAAACTTGGGAAATAATAACGCGGACTTAACTCGCTTATTTTAAAAAGTGATCTTAAATGAGAGAGAGGAAGAGTTACATAATCTTAGAACAAAGTGTTTGTAAAATCTCTATTGTAATTTCAACACTTAGATAACACTTGTTTTTATGAAGAAAAAAAAGTATTATTTAATAATTGTAAAAAAAACACAATATTATAAAATATTTTTTCAATATGACCTATGTGAAAATGAAAAATAAAATTTTTTAAATATTTTATAAAGCGCTTTGAAAAGTCTAAAAATAAAAATAAAACAAGAAAAGATATATATCTCCTCGCATAGCTTGTCACAAAAAAACCAAAAATTGAAAACAAGTCTTTCAAATCATAAACTTCTTTCCAAAAATTCCTCATCAAATTGATCAAGATCGAAAACTGTTTCATCCCTCGACAAAACCCCAATATCAATTTAACTTTCCAATGTGCGTTTTCTTAAGATCATGCATATAAAAGTTGAGTTATGTAGTTAAAAAATATGAAAAATTGTGTATCAATTTCTAATGTGCTATTTCTTAAGAATGTATGAATGTGTTTTATTTTCTTTTTCATATATCATAATAATTTGATATTGTATACATAATCAATGGGGAGTTATATTGTGTTGCAAATAGAAATCCTAATTTAGGAAACAATTATTATGAAACTAACGACCTTTCTGATTCAAAGATAAAAATTACATCGACGAGTCATACGTATTTGGTTTTAATTTACGATCATGATATAATTCTTTATGTTGAATTGATTACATCATGTTTATGTTTAAAGAAGAAATTTTGATTTGCATAAATTTTTCCATACATAATAGACAATTTTTAAAATTTTCCATTCCCCTTTTAAGAAATAATTGAGATTTTTTCTTATTCTTATTATTTCATAGTTTTCACATATAAAAATTGAGATGCATGGACTTTTCATAGATTCGTTAACTTTATATTACTACCTTGTTTTGTATTTCTCAAATTTGATGATTCGTATAGTATGTTACAAACATATGACTTGTACTATTATGTTACAATAACCCCAATATCAATTTAACTTTCTAATGTGCATTTTCTTATGATCATGCATATAAAAATTGAGTTATGTAGTTAAAAAATGTGAAACATTGTGCATCAATTTCTTAAGTATGTATAAATGTGTTTTATTTCCTTTTTAATAAATCATAGTAATTTGATATAGTATACATTATCTATGGGGAGTTATAGTGTGTTACGAAGAGAAGTTCTAATTTAGGAAACAATTGTTACGATACTAACGATCTTTCTGACGCAAAGGTCAAAATTACATAGATGAGTCACACGTGTTTGGTTCTAATTTACGGTCATGATATTATCCTTATATTGAATTGATTACATAATATTTATGTTTGAATAAGAAATTTTGATTTGCATTGTTAACTTTTACAGACATATAGACACTTTTTAACAGTTTCCATTCTCCTTTTAAGAAATGATTGAGATTTTTTCTCATTCTTTTTATTTCAAAGTTTTCACATATAAAAATTTAGATGCATGAAATTTTCATAGATTCGTTATCCTTATTTTGTAGTCCTCTTTTATATATATGTTCTCCCAATATAACTGTACTTTTATGTCAAACTTGATGATTGGTGACAGGATATTACAAACTTATAACTTGTACTATTATGTTACAATTAAGACTTTGTAATGAATATGACGATTGCATACATTATTAAATTTGAGTATTCTAGATATATCAGGTTCGATGTTGATTACTTTTATAATATTACAATTTTTTTTTACATTCAAATTTTATTAGAGATAATTACTCTATATAATTGAGTAAGATAATATATATATATATAATCAAAGAAAAATAAATTTGAACTTTAGAATTATGGATTTAGGTAGAAAATAACATTACGATGGTAACGTAATTTAAAAGATTAACATGAGAATAATCATTTTAAATTAAAATATTTAAATTATAATTATTGTTATTATCAATATTAATATTAATATTATGTTCCAAAAAGTATAGCAGGGAAATATATATATACTGAGTATGGAGAAAAGTAGAATTTCATGTTGCAACTCAAGTCCATAATATCAATTATCTCCAGTACTCTTTTATCATCTAAGTTGCACTTACAAATCCTTACACAATATTTTGAACGGTAAAAAATCAAAATATTTTCACATTTCATGAAGAATAATTATGATTTGAACTTTGAATATGGTCCAGTTAAGTTATATAAGTTATATTATTTTTATATTCATCTGTTCACTTACGTATATTTTCCATGTAAAAAAAATATAGTAATATATTTATCATTTTTATAAATGTAAAAATAACCTCGTAATTATTTTTGTAATGACACATCATGTTAAGCTTCTTAAAGTAATTCTATACATGTCAGTACAATTGATTATAATAAAAAACTAACAAACCTATAAAATTAACATAAATATTTAGTTGATGTATATATTTTGTAGTAAATTTTTATGTCTAATCTTATTAAAATTAAGATATATTTTATTGTTAAAAAAAATTATCATTACATATGCTGTCTAAGTCTTAATTAGGAAGATCTCATAACTCACTCAAAACTTTCAAAGGGTATTAAAATTTAGGTATAATTATATATATTTATCATATTGACAATTATATTGATAATTATTTTTTTGATAAAAAGGGTCTCATTAATATAAATATTTATTTAGTTACTGAAGTAAGATATGTGTCTCATATAAAATAAATTTTTAATTGTTTTCTCTAAATAATATGATTTATATTTATCATGATTTAATAATATTGATGTAGGGAGGATTATCTAGATCACACTATCAAAAAAACAATCTATTATACATCTATTTCTGAATAGTTTTTATGTCAATGTGTTTAATGTTTACTTTTCGGAGTTAAAGCAAATTAAAATAATTCTACTAAGTTTACCATAATTTGTCAATATGATTATGCTTAGGATATCAAATTTGGCATAAGTTCAATGTTATTATTGGGTATAATATTATTTGTCAGTGAATAAGATGTAAAGATTTGTGAAATCAGTAAACAAATAAAAAATATTGAATATGATAAAAAAAATAACGGATTGTAAAATATAGAGAATTTTATTTTTCTCTATAAATAAGTTAACATTGTTTTAACATACCATTAACTATAACATATCAACATTGCTTTTTTTCGCAAACCAAGCTCGGTTATTAAGTGGAAACTATAATGAAGATGTTCTTAAAGTTTGTAATCTTTTTGGTTGCTATTGTGTGTGCTTATATTGGCAATGTACAAGCAAGTTTACCACGTTGTTGTGGAAGACGACCAATAGAATGTGTGCCAATGATATGTACTAATCCCCCTTGTTGCAA
>JBBPBS010001130.1:6392190-6419720 GCA_037974835.1 Cicer judaicum
AGAATTTTATTTTTCTCTATAAATAAGTTAACATTGTTTTAACATACCATTAACTATAACATATCAACATTGCTTTTTTTCGCAAACCAAGCTCGGTTATTAAGTGGAAACTATAATGAAGATGTTCTTAAAGTTTGTAATCTTTTTGGTTGCTATTGTGTGTGCTTATATTGGCAATGTACAAGCAAGTTTACCACGTTGTTGTGGAAGACGACCAATAGAATGTGTGCCAATGATATGTACTAATCCCCCTTGTTGCAAGCCCTATAGTCCACCACCAATTGAAAGGAAACATTAAAAGTTTGAACCTAAGTTTTATTGTTATTCTAATCCATTTCTGTTTGAGAAAAGCACATCTCGCATCTAATAATTACATTAATAAAATTGGTTCATAAAGCATGATTTTTATTTTTTTTTGCAAATTTTTATTTTTATTTTTTAGTATTCTTTTATTGTTTTTAATTTTATTTAACTTGTTTGTTTGTTCGATGGATATATGTTAGGGTTGGTTTAATTCAAATTTGTATATTTTTTTGGGTTTTAATATTTGATTTTAATCGAAATTTTTTAAAAAATTTAGTTTAGAATGGACTATTATAGATTGTAAAGATCTAATGATATTAACACTAGAACAAAACTTGGGAAATAATAACGCGGATTTAACTCGCTTATTTTAAAAAGTGATCTTAAATGAGAGAGGAAGAGTTACATAATCTTAGAACAAAGTGTTTGTAAATCTCTATTGTAATTTCAACACTTAGATAACACTTGTTTTTATGAAGAAAAAGAAGTATTATTTAATAATTGTAAAAAAAACACAAAATATTATAAAATATTTTTTCAATATTACCTATGTGAAAATGAAAAGTAAAAAATTTTAAATATTTTATAAAGCGGTTTGAAAAGTCTAAAAATAAAAATAAAACAAGAAAAGATATATATCTCCTCGCATAGCGTGTAAAAAAAAAACCAAAAATTGAAAACAAGTCTTTCAAATCATAAACTTCTTTCCCAAAATTCCTCATCAAATTGATCAAGATCGAAAACTGTTTCATCCCTCGACAAAACCCCAATATCAATTTAACTTTCTAATGTACCTTTTCTTAAGATCATGCATATAAAAGTTGAGTTATGTGGTTAAAAAATATGAAAAATTGTGTATCAATTTCTAATGTGCTATTTCTTAAGAATGTATGAATGTGTTTTATTTTCTTTTTCATATATCATAATAATTTGATATTGTATACATAATCAATGGGGAGTTATATTGTGTTGCAAATAGAAATCCTAATTTAGGAAACAATTATTATGAAACTAACGACCTTTCTGATTCAAAGATAAAAATTACATCGACGAGTCATACGTATTTGGTTTTAATTTACGATCATGATATTATTCTTTATGTTGAATTGATTACATCATGTTTATGTTTAAAGAAGAAATTTTGATTTGCATAAATTTTTCCATACATAATAGACAATTTTTATAATTTTCCATTCCCCTTTTAAGAAATAATTGAGATTTTTTCTTATTCTTATTATTTCATAGTTTTCACATATAAAAATTGAGATGCATGGACTTTTCATAGATTCGTTAACTTTATATTACTACCTTGTTTTGTAGTTCTCAAATTTGATGATTCACATAGTATGTTACTAACTTATGACTTGTACTATTATGTTACAATAACCCCAATATCAATTTAACTGTCTAATGTGCATTTTCTTATGATCATGCATATAAAAATTGAGTTATGTAGTTAAAAAATGTTAAACATTGTGCATCAATTTCTTAAGAATGTATAAATATGTTTTTTTTCCTTTTTGATAAATCATAGTAATTTGATATAGTATACATTATCTATGGGGAGTTATAGTGTATTACGAATAGAAGTTCTAATTTAGGAAACAATTGTTACGATACTAACGACCTTTCGATGCAAACATCAAAATTTCATCGATGAGTCACACGTGTTCGGTTCTAATTTACGGTCATGATATTATTCCTTATATTGAATTGATTACATAATATTTATGTTTGAATAAGAAATTTTTTTTTGCATTGAACTTTTACAAACATATAGACACTTTTTAAAAATTTTCATTCTCCTTTTAAGAAATGATTGAGATTTTTTCTCATTCTTATTATTTCAAAGTTTTCACATATGAAAATTGAGATGCATGAAATTTTCATAGATTCGTTATCTTTATTTTGTTACCTTGTTTTGTATTCCTCTTTTATATTTACGTTCTCGCGATATAACTGTACTTTTATGTCAAACATGATCATTCGTGACAGTATATTATAAACTTATAATTTGTACTATTATGTTACAATTAAGACTTTGTAATGAATATGACGATTACATACATTATTAAATTTGATTATTCTAGATATATCAGGTTCGATGTTGATTACTTTTATAATATCACAATTTTTTTTTACATTCAAATTTTATTAGAGATAATTACTCTAGATAGTTGAGTAAGAAAAGATATATATATATATTTAATTATATAAAATCAAAGAAAAATAAAATTTGTACTTTAGAATTATGGATTTAGGTAGAAAATAACATTACGATGATAACGTAATTTAAAAGATGAACATGAGAATAATCATTTTAAATTAAAATATTTAAATTATAATGTTTGTTATTATTAATATTAATATTAATATTATGTTCCAAATAGTGTAGCAGGAAAATATATATATACTGAGTATGGAGAAAAGTAGAATTTCATGTTGCAACTCAAGTCCATAATATCAATTATCCACTACTCTTTTATCATCTAAGTTGCACTTACAAATCCTTAAAGAATATTTTGAACGGTAAAAAATCAAAATATTTTCACATTTCATGGAGAATAATTTTTATTTGTACTTTGAATATGGTCTAGTTAAGTTATACAAGTTATATTATTTTTATATTCATCAGTTCACTTACGTATATTTTCTATGTAAAAAAAATATCGTAATATATTTGCAATTTTTATAAATGTAAAAATAACCTCGTAATTATTTTTTGTAATGACACATCACGTTAAGCTTCTTAAAGTAATTCTATTCATGTCAGTACAATTGATTATAATAAAAAACTAACAAAACTATAAAATTAACATAAATATTTAGTTGATGTATATTTTTTGTCGTAAATTTTTATGTTTAATCTTATTAAAATTAAGATATATTTTACTGTTAAAAAAAAATTATCATTACATATGCTGTCTAAGTCTTAATTAGGAATATCTCATAACTCACTCAAAACTTTCAAAAGGTATTCAAATTTAGGTATAACTATATATATTTATCATATAGACAATTATGTTGATAATTATTTTCTTGATAAAACGGGTCTCATTAATATAAATATTTATTTAGTTACTGAAGTAAGATATGTGTCTCATAAAAAATAAATCTTTAATTGTTTTCTCAAAATAATATGATTTATATTTATCATGATTTAATAATATTTATGTAGGGAGGATTATCTAGATCACATTATCAAAAAAACCATCTATTATACATCCATTTCTAAATAGTTTTTATGTCAACGTGTTTAATGTTTACTTTTCAGAGTTAAAGCAAATTAAAACAATTCTACTAAGTTTACCATAATTTGTCAATACGATTATGCTTAGGATATCAAATTTGGCATAAGTTCTATGTTATTATTGGGGTATAATATTATTTGTCAATGAATAAGATGTAAATATTTGAGAAATCGGTAAACAAATAAAAAATATTGAATATGATAAAAAAAAATTGGATTGTAAAATATAGAGAATTTTATTTTTCTCTATAAATAAGTTAACATTGTTTAAACATACCATTAACTATAACATATCAACATTGCTTTTTTTCGAAAACCAAGATCGGTTATTAAGTGGAAACTATAATGAAGATGTTCTTAAAGTTTGTAATCTTTTTGGTTGCTATTGTGTGTGCTTATATTGGCAACGTACAAGCAAGTTTACCACGTTGTTGTGGAAGACGACCAATAGAATGTGTGCCAATGATATGTACTAATCCCCCTTGTTGCAAACCCTATAGTCCACCACCAATTGAAAGGAAACACTAAAAGTTTGAACCTATGTTTTATTGTTATTCTAATCCATTTGTGTTTTAGAAAAGCATATCTCGCATCTAATAATTACATTAATAAAATTGGTTCATAAAGCATGATTTTTCTTTTTTTTGCAAATTTTTATTTTTTAGTATTCTTTTATTGTTTTTAATTTTATTTAACTTGTTTGTTTGTTCGATGGATATATGTTAGGGTTTGTTTAATTCAAATTTGTATTTTTTTTTGGGTTTTAATATTTGATTTTAATCGAAATTTTTCAAAAAATTTAGTTTAGAATGGACTATTATAGATTGTAAAGATCTAATGATATTAACACTAGAACAAAATTTGGGAAATAATAACGCGGATTTAACTCGCTTATTTTAAAAAGTGATCTTAAACGAGAGAAGAAGAGTTACATAATCTTAAAACAAAGTTTTTGTAAAATCTCTATTGTAATTTCAACACTTAGATAACACTTGTTTTTACGAAGAAAAAAGTATTATTTAATAACTGTAAAAAAAACACAATATTATAAAATATTTTTTCAATATGACCTATGTGAAAATGAAAAGTAAAAAATTTTAAATATTTTAAAAAGCGCTTTGAAAAGTCTAAAAATAAAAATAAAACAAGAAAAGATATATATCTCCTCGCATAGCTTGTAAAAAAAAAACCAAAAATTGAAAACAAGTCTTTCAAATCATAAACTTCTTTTCCAAAATTCCTCATAAAATTGATCAAGATAGAAAACTGTTTCATCCCTCGACAAAAACCCAATATCAATTTAAATTTCTAATGTGCGTTTTGTTAAGATCATGCATATAAAAATTGAGTTATGTAGTCAAAAAATGTGAAAAATTGTGCATCAATTTCTAATGTGCTCTTTCTTAAGAATGTATGAATGTGTTTTATTTTCTTTTTCATATATCATAGTAATTTGATATTGTATACATAATCAATGGGGAGTTATATTGTGTTGCGAATAGAAATCCTAATTTAGGAAACAATTATTATAACACTAACGACCTTTCTGATTCAAAGATCAAAATTACATTGATGAGTCATACGTGTTTGGTTTTAATTTACGATCATGATATTATTCTTTATGTTGAATTGATTACATCATGTTTATGTTTAAAGAAGAAATTTTGATTTGCATAAATTTTTCCATACATAATAGACAATTTTTAAAATTTTCCATTCCCCTTTTAAGAAATAATTGAGATTTTTTCTTATTCTTATTATTTCATAGTTTTCACATATAAAAATTGAGATGCATGGACTTTTCATAGATTCGTTAACTTTATATTACTACCTTGTTTTGTAGTCCTCAAATTTGATGATTCGCATAGTATGTTACAAACTTATGACTTGAACTATTATGTTACAATAACCCGAATATCAATTTAACTTTCTAATGTGCATTTTCTTTTGATCATGCATATAAAAATTGAGTTATGTAGTTAAAAAATGTGAAACATTGTGCATCAATTTCTTAAGAATGTATAAATGTGTTTTTTTTCCTTTTTGATAAATCATAGTAATTTGATATAGTATACATTATCTATGGGGAGTTATAGTGTGTTACGAATAGAAGTTCTAATTTAGGAAACAATTGTTACTATACTAACGACCCTTCGACGCAAAGATCAAAATTTCATCGATGAGTCACACGTGTTTGGTTCTAATTTACGGTCATGATATTATTCTTTATATTGAATTGATTACATAATATTTATGTTTGAATAAGAAATTTTGATTTGCATTGAACTTTTACAAACATATATAAACTTTTTAAAATTTTCCATTCTCCTTTTAAGAAATGATTGAGATTTTTTCTCATTCTTGTTATTTCAAAGTTTTCACATATAAAAATTGAGATGCATGAAATTTTCATAGATTCGTTATCTTTATTTTGTTACCTTGTTTGGTAGTCCTCTTTTATATTTATGTTCTCCCGATATAACTGTATTTTTATGTCAAACTTGATAATTCGTGACAGTATATTACAAACTTATAACTTGTACTATTATGTTACAATTAAGACTTTGTAACGAATATGACGATTACATACATTATTAAATTTGAGTATTCTAGATATATCAGGTTCGATGTTGATTACTTTTATAATATCACAATTTTTTTTTACATTCAAATTTTATTAGAGATAATTACTCTATATAATTGAGTAAGAAAATATATATATATATATATATATATGTATATATATGTAGGAAATATATGACTTCTAATGCAAGAAATATGTATATGACAGTCAAATGAACAATTCACAAGAATGCCAAACAGTTTAACAAATATCAATTTTATTAAACAGAATATCAATCAAGGTCCCAAAGAATTGATTCTAGGAGAAGGTTCACAATTACATGTATTGTCTAATTAATAATGCAAGATACACAGTAATTGTTCAACAAATCAATCTAGATACAAGCATGTCAATTTAATCTTAAAAGAAATATCAAACAGAACATGTATCAATATTAATCAACCAAACAATGAAGTAAAAGATAAGGGATAGGAGAGTGATACTCATATATATATCCTGGTTCGATCGTCTATAAGACAACCTACATCCAGTTTCAAGATCAACCTGATCTTAGCCTTTTTCACTAGAATCTTCTATAGAACGTTTTACAGATTTTCCAGCTAGAACCTAGCATATCTATCCAACTATCTTGATTCTAACATACATCCATCGCATCCCTTGAGTTATTCCGGTAAACTCACACAAGATCGCAATGAGGTTCCTTCTTGATGAACACAAGCATCAACAAACGGTAACCACCAGTTTAACTATTGGATTTTTACACGGTTTGGTTACAATGTTGTTTCACAGAAATTTACAACAGAGAAGATCAAAAGATCTTTCTAGAATAAGCGACTTGATCACACAATGATGTTCAAACTATAAGTGTTTGCCAAGCTGTTTAGTTTTCTCAAAATATTGTGTGTATCAAAAGTTCTGGTTCTGAAAAATATTAATTCTATGTGTTCTCTATGTGTTGTTTTTAAAAACAGATTTGAGACAGTTTTTATATGTTTCAGAAAAACACATAAAAATCAATTTCCAAATCGATTTTATAAAGCATAGAAACACTCCAATCGATTTGCCAATCGATGCTTGTGTTTCTTGTTTTTCTTGACTCTTGAAAACATATGTATCAATCGATTTTGCAATCGATTGTTTTGATTCATAAATCAGAAAACTAAGACAAGTTCATATCAGCATCGATTGAGTAATCGATTTCGAATGTTTTGTTCAAACAACGAGATCAAAACAGTCGATTCCATAATCGACTGATAATCCACCATAATCGATTTGGCAATTGGTATGTGTAAGACCCGTAGTTTTTAAATCCTAAATTATACAATTTTAGGGTATTTTGTGTTAAATTGCTTAGACTTTTAACCCAGTTTTCGGTATTTAGTAAGTTAAAGGCCAAAAATATATTTTTGGAAATTGGATTAAAATTAATTGCCGAAGAATAAATTATTTGGGTTTCAAAGAATTTAATTATGGGCGGTTTTGTTCAAAATATCTCAGGTTGCTGAAAATTGTATTTGACAATTGAGTTGCGACGAGAGTAGATATTTTTATCAAAATAGTTGGACATGTGAGTGAAGTGATGGATGTGAGAATTGCTAGATATTTTTTTTGGTTTAGGTTTAAATTATTATATTTATATATATATATATGGCTGGAGGGAAATAGGAGAAAAGGAAATAGAAAGAAAAAAAAAATAGAAGGAAGGAAAAGCAAAGGAAAAACATTTCCATCTCTTTCCTCTCCTCTGCCTCGCGAAAACCTTTCCCTCCTCCTTTTTTCTTCTTCTTGGTTTTGTTTCCTTTTTCGTTCTTTGACTTCAAGAATAGAAACCCAAGGATTAGTGGGTAAGAGAGCAAGGTTTTCTCAGCTTCATACTTCCTCGTTGTTTCGAAAACGAAGAAAAACGGTATTAGGGATTCAAACACAAACCTTCCTATTTCATCTAGATCTGAGCTTCGTTTCGCGAAGAGATAGAAGGGAAAGTTGCTCACTACCACCCTACGGTGCTAGGGGAGTAACTTTGCAAGCGGCGTTGCGAGCGGAGATTTCACCGGATTTGCTCGCGGTACTGTAATCGCACGTTACAGCTAACGTTAAGGTAAGGGCTCCTTCCAAACTTTTAGTTTGCATTTAGGGACTTACTTGTGGTTGTGTGGAAAATAATTTGGTTAGGGTTAAAGTAATGTTTAGTGGAGAATGAATTTTAAACCCATTTATGTATGATTTCGAGTATATGAAACTTGTTGTGTTTGAGTGATGAATTGTGTTAACTTGTTTGAGTGATGAATCGTATTCGGTGTGTTCATACTTGATGTTTGTTGATTGATGTGTTTTGGTGTGAATTATGGATTGAATGTGGAAGTATGTTTGAGTTTGTTTAGTTTGGAATTTGAAAACCATTAAGTGAAACGAGTATTAAGAATGGGGAATCTCTTAATATCTTGTTTACTTAATGTGAATTTGTGAAAATCGTTTAAGTTAAATGAGAATTAAGAATGGGGAATCTCTTAATGTCTCGTTTACTTAATGTTGTTTGAAAATCGTTTAAGTTAACTGGGCATTAAGAATGGGGAATCTCTTAATGCCTTGGTTGCTTAACGTTTGTTTTTGAAAAATCGTTTCAGTTAAATGAGTATTAAGAATGGGGAATCTCTTAATGACTTGTTTACTGAATATCTTGTCTGTGTTGGAATTGTCGAGTCAAGGTGATGCCATGTGATTTGTTGGTTCATCTTGTCTGTGTTGGGATTGTCGAGTCAAGGTGATGCCATGTGATTTGTTGGTTCATCTTGTCTGTGTTGGGATTGTCGAGTCAAGGTGATGCCATGTGATTTGTTGGTTCATCTTGTTTGTGTTGGGATTGTCGAGTCAAGGTGATGCCATGTGATTTGTTGGTTCATCTTGTCTGTGTTGGGATTGTCGAGTCAAGGTGATGCCATGTGATTTGTTGGTTCATCTTGTCTGTGTTGGAATTGTCGAGTCAAGGTGATGCCATGTGATTTGTTGGTTCATCTTGTCTGTGTTGGGATTGTCGAGTCAAGGTGATGCCGTGTGATTTGTTGGTTCATCTTGTCTGTGTTGGGAATGTCGAGTCAGGGTGATGCCATGTGATTTATTGGTTCATCTTGTTTGTGTTGGAATTGTCGAGTCAAGGTGATGCCATGTGATTTGTTGGTTCATCTTGTCTGTGTTGGGATTGTCGAGTTAAGGTGATGCCATGCGATTTGTTGGTTCATCTTGTCTGTGTTGGGAATGTCGAGTCAGGGTGATGCCATGTGATTTGTTGGTTAATCTCGTATGTGATGGGATTGTCGCGTCAAGGTGGTGCCATGTGATTTGTTGGTTCATCTTGTCTGTGTGGGTATTGCGTTGTAATTGTTAAGCGGTATGTTTTGAAATTGTGTGTAAGTGTGTTAATTTCAAGTTTATTATTGAGTATTTGAACTTGAGATGTCATTGTGATTGTGTTGATTTTACTAAGAGTTATGTTTTGAAATTGTGTGATAGTAAGTTTGATTGCAAAACTATTTCGAAAACTCAACTTGTCGTGGTGAATGTGTGGGAATTGCTAAGTGTTAAGATTTGGAGTTGTGTATGAATGTGATTGAATTAGTTTATTTATTTTTGGAAGAATATGCAGGAAAATCGATTGCCCAATCGATTGGCATTAAGTTAGTGGCTCAGCAATGCTGTCAATCGATTGCCCAGTCGATTGCCCAGTTGATTGCCCAATCGATTGGCATTAAGTCAGTGGCTCAGCAATGCTGTCAATCGATTGCCCAATCGACTGCCCAGTCGATTGCCTAATCGATTAATTTAAGCCCAGAGTTCAGATTTTTCAAAACAACCTTCAAGCAATCGATTTCCCAATCGATTGGCTTAGTGGAAATTCTCATTTTGAGTTAGATAATCGATTGCTCAATTGATGTATCAATGTTTTGATCAGTTATGTATTACTTAATGGATTGAGAACTTTATTTTGATTTCATTATCATTTGGTAAGCGTTGTATGAACTTTTAGCATATGGAAAACCTTTTAAGATGCATGCTAAGTTGAAAAGGGTATTTTGTGCATTTGAAAACTTAAATGTTATGTGTTAACTGTTAATTTCGGTTGGTGACCCTTTATAACTATTTTGGAAATCTGGGGTTTGCCCTCAGATGAGAGCCAGGACTATCCTATCGGTTCATACCCTGTGGATGGAGATATAGATGGAAATGCTTGACTGGAGCTACGCTAGGAGGATCTTACGGGACGCGTGGAGATCACTCAGGGTGTATAGTTTTTAGTTTGTTTTGTAGAATGATCAGATTAGGTTGACATAGAGGGAACATATGTCTTTATTTTGAAATGCGTTTATTTTAAATTGGAAAATTGTATCTTTACTAATATTGTCAGCATGACAGTTTATTTTCGATGGGTCCCATGTACCATTTTTTTTTTGAGGTGTAAATACTTTGGATTCATATTTCGAAAATCTTTTCCGCTGCTAAAAAATTGAAATGACTTCAATATTTATCCAAAGGTATTTCCTTATTTATTTCTCTGTTTTATTTTAATTTCTTTTGGAAAAAAAAAAGTACACCCTCGCTTTGGAAAACGGGTGTTACATTTGTGGTATCAAAGCTTTGGTTTGGTTTTCTTTGGGAGCTGTGGAACCTTTGGTTATAAATTGTAGGTCAACCTATTGGTTGTGAGTCGTTATCTGATCATGCGTCGGGGTAATCGGTCTGAGTTGTCAGATCAAGGGTAGTTATTATATGTTGATATATTCGAAACTTAGTTTTGGAATTACTCGAAGTGGTGTTAACACTTCTTCTTGATGTTGGTTTTTCGGAAACACTATCTCCAAGAGGGAACGACGTTGCAAGGATGAACGTCAGTAGAGATGATCAAATGGTTGAAGCTACAAATAACATGGATGTTTTGTTGTTGCACGAACTACTGCAAAGATTCTACGGGATCTGGAGAAGATGGAAAGGGGGATTTATGCTATTAAGCAAAGAGGATTGAAAGATTTTCGTCGTTACCATCCTCAAAAGTTCAAGGGTGATGAGAACTCAGGAAAAGAGATGATTAGTGGATTCAAGAAATGGAAAAGATCTTCGAGATGGCGAATTGTCCAGCAGACCTAAAGCAAATCATGACGACATGGAATTTACAAAATGGTTCCAAGGACACAGAAGCTATGTGTTGGTGTAAACTCGAAGATGATGAGTATGGATGGATTAACATTAGACTAATAAGGAATTTCAAGTAAAGATCTAAGTTGAGGACTCTTGTTAAGAAAAGTATTAGATGTTTTCCTGGTTGATTTCAAGATGAAACTGGATGAAGTTTGAGAACTGTCAAGGAGATGTGAACATCATGGAATTGTTGAGAAGATAAGGCCTCCATTTGGAATAACATTTGGTGCTTAGGTGTCAATGAAAGAGACTAGTATTGAAGTTAAGGGAGCGTTGCACATAAGGAGTAACTACTCCCTTGGTTAGATAAAATACGCTTTGAGGAACAGTCGATACCTTGAGTAACTACTCCCTTGGATTATTAAGTATGAATAGGGATATTGGATGAATCTATAGACACGTAAGTGTGAATGTTGAGCCATGTTCAGAAAAACATAATGAGTTAAGCATTGATGTATTGAACTCTATGTTACCATTAAGTGGAATTTGAAGTATCGAGTACGAGAATACTTGAGATTGCGGTAATATAAGTTTGAGAGTCTATATAAGGATGGAAATTACTAAGAGGACGTTAATATTTTGATAGGTTGGAAGGGTTATTTGAGATTTGATTTGGGGCCCTAAGATGGTTGATTTTACTAGTTGATGATTTAATATCCACAAAGTTGGATAGAGGACAAGTAATGCTTAAAACATTCATAATCGAAGGAGTTGAGGCAGGCAAGTGATAAATGATTCATGTTAAGGATGGAAGTGTTTGGAGATTTTGAAGATCAAATTTGAGAATCCTATTAAATGATAGAAAGTGAAAAAGAAGAGATGGAATGAATGAGTTGTGATTTAGGTGTTGGTCTTGGGAAATCAAGCGCTGAGGTTTAAAATGAGTGTTGTAGTGACTAGATGAACAATGAAAGGTGTGTGGGTCTTGAGACATTTTACTACAAAATTTTGGACGATGAAGTTATAGATAATTATGTCTTAGGAAATGCTTATGGGGAATGTGTGAGAAATAATTCTTTAGGACGTTCGATTGTTAGGATTCTTTCAGTTTATATCTCGGTCAAGGTTGAGAAGGAATAAGAATCCAACGAGTGAACCAAATTTTGGAAAATATGCCAAGAAAACTTGTTGGAGCAGCACATAGAGATGTAGCTTGTGACAATTAAAGATTTAGGAAAGGAATTATCTCACCTATAATTCAGACATTATTATTATAAAGGTATGCCATGAAATAAAGACATTACTTGAGTGCATGTCATGGGGATTGTGATTGTGTTCGTCAATCAAAGGAGTTAAATGTTTGTTGATAGGAAAAAATTGAACACGAAATGGAAAAAGTTTGGTGGGAATCAGTAAGCCTTGATTTATTGGAATCACTATAATGAAGATGTATCAAGGTTCGAGGTAGAAATTTAAGGTTTGTATAAATAGAAAAGTGATGGGGTGAATACAATGCGGTTGACCTGTCATAATGAAAGGATAATCATCAAGTTGCAAATGAAGGACACAACGAAATTAAGAAGTATCAGAATGAATGTTGGCAATAGAGGTAGGAGAATTATTTTCAAGTTTGTGCATACTTGCGAAGTATGTAAGAAATTTCCTAGTGAAGCGTGAATTTGAGGTGTCAGACATGAGACAAATGTAGACCTTGATATGTGGATTAAATTCAAGTTGGATTTTAATGGAAAACGTGACTGTTGAAATGAAGTACTAAACTGAAAGGAAAACGTGACTCCACCTTTTTGCATAAGTAACAAACATACAAGTTTAACTTGAGTTTGACATTTCAAGGTATATAAAAAAACAGTTAATTAAAAAGGCTCCCCCTGAATTTTTGCATGCATGAATCATTTAAATTGCAACAGCATAAAACACATGCAAAACATCAGAGTAAAAGAGTACTATGATTACTACAATAATATCAAAGCTATTCATTTCATTTCAGTAACATAGGATTAGAGCTATAAACAATGTTATAAACAATATCAACAGCAGTCATACTATAAAATCATTTGCAGTGATTTCCGGAGCGTGGAACTAGCATCCAGGTGAGTGCGTACATCAGCATACGTTCTTGAACCTTCATCTGGCCGATTGATAGTGCAACAGATTCCACAAAACCATCAACCATCAGGTCCTGTACTGCTGTGTGTCTGTCCATGGAGGCTTCCCATCCTTCGTCAACTGCTTCAGCCTCTGAACTTCCATCTATTGACTTGCCGTGGAAGGGCAGTCCAGAAAGTGTTGAGAATTCCTCAAATGACATGACGATTCTATTTCCTTTGACTTCAGCCTTAAAGCCATCATCAGTAAGCTTGAAAGAAGAGTAAAAAGCTCGAATGAGCTTAGGATAAGTGTTAAGTGATGAAGACAGAAAGGGTTCCAGACCATGAAATCTCAAATGGTTCTGGAAGGTGAAACCATCAGCATCAAAATATGTGAAATCCATAGTCCTGGCCTCATGGATTTTCTGTTGAGAAACGCAGTTGGTATCTCAACATTTGCAGCTGGTTTATCTTTTTGAGGTGGAGCTTGTTTAGGCTGAGGAGAAGGAACAACTTTCTTCTTTTTGGGAGCAGGAGTCCTCATTGCGCCAGCCATGAGTTTCTCTGTAGGTGGCTCCTTTCTCTTCTTAGCCTTTCCTTGGTCTATAGCAATGGCTTTGCCTTTGTCTTTGGCAAGAATTTTGTGAGTAGGAATGGACACACGTTTAGAAGTAGGTGGGGGAGAGGGAGTTCTTCCAATTGAAGAAGATGAAATTGAAGGAGATGGAGTTCTTGAGTGAACTTGCTTTACACGGGCCATTTTTGAGAAAGATGAGATTTTGATACTAAGAAAGGTATCAAAGGTGGTTTGAAGATGAATTTTGGTAGAAAAGGCAGAGACTTGGTGAGAAAAATTCTGGAAAATATGAGAGGTAATCGATTGAGGGTTTAAGCAGGGTTTATATAAAACTGAGGTGCTTTTCCTATCTAGTTTGCATCCTGCAAAATCTGAATCCGAGAATACAACTAAAGTACAGGTAGATCCCTTAGGATACCACAGTCCTAGGTTTCTAGTTCCTATGAGGTATCTAAAAATCCTCTTCACTGCACTAAGGTGAGACTCTTTTGGATTGGACTGAAATCTAGCACACATGCAGACACTAAACATAATGTCAGGTCTGCTTGTTGTTAGGTAGAGTAAGGATCCTATCATACCTCTAAACCTTGTGACATCTACATGTTTACCTTTCTCATCCCTATCTAAGTGACATGCTTGGCTCATTGGAGTATCAATGGACTTATAATTTTCAAAGCTAAATTTCTTTATCAAATCATTGCAATATTTTTTTTTTGCTAATGAAAATGCCGTGCTTGCTTTGGTTAATTTGAAATCCCAAGAAATATGATAATTCTCCCATCATTGACATTTCAAATTTACCTTTCATTAAATTTTCAAAATCTTTGCATAGCTTATTATTGGTTGATCCAAAGATTATGTCATCTACATAAACTTGAACCAACAATATGTCATTTCCATTAGTTTTTATGAAAAGAGTCTTGTCAACATTTCCTCTTACAAAGTTTTGTTGAATGAGAAAAGTGCTGAGCTTCTCATACCAAGCTCTTGGAGCTTGTTTCAACCCATAGAGGGCCTTTGTCAGCTTATAGACATGATTAGGAAAATCAGGATTTTCAAAACCAGGTGTTTGGCTAACAAAAACTTCCTCTTGGATGTCACCATTGAGAAAGGCACTTTTCACATCCATTTGATAAAGTTTGAAGTCCATTATACAAGCAAAAGCCGGTAGGATTCTAATGGCTTCTAGTCTAGCTACTGGGGCATAGGTTTCATCATAGTCTATCCCTTCTTCTTGGTTATACCCCTTGGCCACTAGCCTAGCTTTGTTCCTAGTGATGACCCCATTCTCATCCATTTTGTTTCTAAACACCCATCTGGTTCCTATGATGTGTTTGTTGGCTGGTTTGGGAACTAGGATCCACAGATTGTTTCTCTCAAACTGGTTTAGCTCCTCTTGCATAGCAATGATCCACTCATTGTTAAATAGAACTTCCTTTACGTTTTTGGGTTCTATTTGGGAAACAAAGGTTGTATAGTTGCAGAACTGTCTAAGGTTCTTCCTAGTTGCCACTCCTTTTGAGATATCTCCTATGATGTTGTCTATAGCATGATTTCTATTGAACTTCCATTCCCTAGGTAGATCATCTAACCTGATAGGTTCAACACAATCAAGGTTTTCAGCAAAGAAGTATCAACTATAGAAGGAGTCTTGTTCAGATTTTCAGCAAATAGTTCATCAAATTTTACATGAACAGACTTTTCTATGGTTTTAGTTCTTTTTTTGTAGATTTTATAGGCCTTACTGGTTTGGGAATACCCTAGAAAAATACCCTCATCTGCCTTAGGGTCAAACTTACATAGATGTTCTTTGCCATTGTTTAAAACAAAGCATTTACATCCAAAGACTCTAAAGTATGAGATGTTTGGTTTCCTACCCTTGTATAACTCATATGGAGTTTTCTTGAGGATTGGCCTAATCAGAACCATATTGACTACATGTGTGGCTGTATTGATAGTATCAGCCCAAAAGTACTTAGGCAGGTTAGAGTCTTTGAGCATAGTCCTAGCTAACTCTTCCAAAGACCTATTTTTCCTTTCAACAACCCCATTTTGCTGAGGGGTTCTAGGGGCTGAGTAAAAGTGCTGAATACCATTATGTTCACAAAAGGTTTTAAAAGAATCATTTTAGAATTCACCTCCATGATCACTTTTAATTGAGACAATTTTCTGATTATTCTCATTTTGAACTAAAGCAGCAAAGGTTTTAAAAATTGAGAATGTCTCACTCTTGTGAGTCAGAAAATATGTCCATGTGAATCTAGAATAATCATTAATCAATACAAATCCATAAAGGTTACCACCAAAACTCTTCACTTGGGAAGGACCAAAAAGGTCCATGTGAATCTATAGGGGGAAAAGAAGTCTTAACAAGTTTGCTCTTCTCACAGGAGTCACACAGCCTATCCTTAGTAAACTTCCTATTTGGGAGTCCTATTACAAGCTGCTTACTAACTAGACTATTCATATGATCTATATGAATATGTGCAACCCTTTTATGCCATAGCCAATTCTCATCAGCATTAGATAACAAACAACATACAGAATCAACAAGTAATGCAGTAAAATCTAACATATAAATGTTGTTGATTCTATTACCAACCAATTTCATACCTTCATTCTCCTTATGCTCTAGTATGCAAGATTGAGAAGTAAAGTGTACCTTAAATCCTTTGTCACACAACTGGCTGATACTCAGCAAGTTATGTTTGAGTCCTTCTACATATAAAACATCTTTGATAACTTCAGTTGACTCATTACCTATATCTCCACTGCCACGGATTTTGCCTTTATTATTATCGCCGTATTTGACATAGCCACCATCCTTTAAGCTTAGAGACAAAAACTTAGTTTTGTCCCCTGTCATTTGCTTGGAGCACCCACTATCTAAATACCATAAGTGAGTCTTGGATGCCAAGCATACCTGCAAAAAGAAATTAACGTTTGGATTCAGATACCCAATTTAAATTGGGTCCTGGGGGGTCAGTTACTAACTTTGGTGTCTTGACCTTCCAAATTTGTTTACACCCTCTGTTGGCAAGTTTTTTAAACTTGCAATTGTACACAAAATGTCCTTTTCTGCAACAGAAATGACATGTGACAACAGAGGAGGCATACTGTTTTGGTTTAATAAAGACACTATGCATATGACTAGTTCTAACATACTTCTGGTTATGTTTAACATTCCTATATCCAATGCCATGTTTATTGTGATTCTGTTTAACATGCATATTTGGTTTATAGCCTAGTCCAGATTTCTCATTGAAATTCCTTTGATTACCAAGAAGCATGTCTAACTGGTTTTTACTACTGTTAAATTTCTCTAGATCACTATGCAATGCATGAGTTTCTTTTTTCAGATTTTCATTTATATCCTTAAGGGACTCATGCTCAAGTTTAATCTCACCATACAACATGCATTTCTCTTCTAATAACTTCTTAGTACTAATCAGCTGTTTAATAGTACTAACATACTCATCATGTAATTCACTAAATGCATTTGGTAACTCATCATATGAAGGATCAGATGAACTTACCTCACTTTTCGAATCTAAGTCTGTTTTAGCCATAAGACATAGATTTGCTTGTTCTTCTTCGGAAGATGAAGAGGATTCGTTGTCATTATCATTCCATGCAACATAAGCTTTTCTGGATTTTGGAGCTAATTCCCTGCCTTTGTTCTTTGCAGTTTTATTTTTGTTTTGCAACTTGTAACACTCAGACTTTATGTGGCCTGTTTTTCCACACTCATAACATGTTATGGTCTTGGTGTCATTTGTCTTAGAACTTGCTGGTTTTCTGAACTTGTTATCTTTCTTATTTAGAAACTTTTTGAACTTTTTGACAAGTAAACCAATCTCTGATTCTTCATCAGTTTCACTAATTGACTCATCCGAGCAGCTTTCTTGTTCAGCTTTTGATTGATGTGCTTGGACTTTCAAAGATAGCCCTTTCCTTTTTCTGTCAACTTGCTCAATTTCACTTAGTTTGTGGAGTTCCATTTCGTGTTCTCTTAATTTCCCAAAGAGCGTAGCGATTGACATTGATCCAAGATCCTTTGATTCTGCTATGGTAGTAATCTTTGGCTGCCATTCTCGAGTCAGACATCTCATTACCTTGCTTATCTGCTGATCGCTTTCAATCTTCTTTCCAAGTGCATGCAAGTTGTTGACTATATGTGTGAATCTGGTCTGCATATCATTGATGGATTCTTCTTTCTTCATATTGAATAATTCATACTCGTGCATCAAAGTTTTTATCCTTGCTCTCTTAACATCAGTGGTACCTTCATGAGTTTGCTGCAAAGTATCCCACATCTCTTTTGCAGATTTACAATTTGACACCCTGAAAAATTCATCATGACTCAAAGCAGATGTTATAATATTTTTAGCTTTAGCATTATAACCTACTTTCTTTTTGTCATCCTCAGACCAGTCAGATTTGGGTTTCAATATAGCATATTCACCAGTACTGTAACACCCCGATTTTCAAAGCGAGGGTGTATTTTTTTTTTTCAAAACAAATTAAAATAAAACGGATAAATAAATAAGGTAACACATTTGGATAAATGTTTAAGTCAATATAATTGATATGCAGCGGAATGGTTCTCTTGAAATATAAATCCAAAGTATTTAAACAACAACAAATGGTACATGGAACCCATTCAAATAAGATGTCATACTAATAATATTAGTAAAGGTACAGTTTTCCAGTTCAAAATAACATAATCCAAAAGAAAGACATCCACTCCCTCTATGTCATCCTAATCTGATCATTCTACAAAAAACTATAGCTATACACCCTGAGTGATCTCCACGCGCCCCGTAAGATCCTCTTAACATAGCTCCATGTCATGCATTCCCATCTACATTCCCATCCACAGGGTATAAACCGGTAGGACGTCCTGTCTCTCATCTGAGGGCAAAGCCCAGATTTCCACAATAGTTGTAAAGAGTCACCAACCGAAATTAACAATTAACACATAACATTTAAGTTTTTAAATGCACAAAAAAACTTTCCACTTAGCATGCACCTTAAAAGGGTTTCCATATGCTAAACATGCATAAACAAAATTGAAAATTGAAGTTTTTAACAAAACAGCATTGTTGTATTCGAATACAGCATCTCTGTATTCGAATACAAGGCTGTTTCAGCATTCAGCAACAAAAACAGCATGTCTGTATTCGAATACAACAGTCTGTATTCGACTACACAACAAGTCAATAGCAAAACAGCATGTCTGTATTCGACTACAGCAGTCTGTATTCGACTACACAGTAAGTCAGTGGCAAAAACAGGATGTATGTATTCGAATATAGCTTGCTGTATTCGAATACACATCAGACAACAACAGAAAAACAGCAAATTTCAGCATTTTTCAGCTTTTCAAAGGGTTTTGAAATCAATCAACACTTACACACAAATCCAAACAATCACACTTAACAATTATAGATGAATCAGCACGACATCTTGAGTTTCAAAAGGTTTTGGAATCAATCAAACTTACAAACAATTCCAAAACATAACACTTAGCAATTTCAACACAATTACCACGATAATTTGAATTTCGAAATAGTTTTACAATCCATCACATTTACACATAATTTCAAAACGTAACACTTAGCAAAATCAACACAATCACAATGATATCTCAAGTTCAAAACACTCAATCCTAAACTTGAATCAAACACGACTCGTGTGCCAAGCACCCTAATGCAATGCGTATATGCCAAAATGCATGGACTCGGAATTCCAAACCAAAACCCTCCTCGAAGGGCCGTAAATCATAATTGTACCGCCTATCGTAGGCCAAAGTACCAATTACCGAGGTGCCACCTATCACGGGTCAGCACGATTCACTAAAAAGCGTAAATCATAAACGTACCACCTATCACGGGTCAATACTGTTTACCGAGGTGCCACCTATCACGGGTCAGCACGATTTACTAAAAGAAAAAGCGTATGTCGTAAATGTACCGCCTACCACAGGCCAAAGTACTATTTACCGAGGTGCCACCTATCACGGGTCAGCACAACTTACCAAAAAGTAAATCGTAAACGTACCACCTATCACGGGTCAATACTGTTTACCGAGGTGCCACCTATCACGGGTCAGCACAATTTACCAGATGAAATGCATGAGCATACACTGACTCCATTCACAACAATCGTTAAGTAAATGTAGATATTAAAAGATTCCCCATTTTTAATACTCATTTAACTTAAACGATTTCCACGCCAAACATTAAGCAAACAGATATATTAAGAGATTCCCCATTCTTAATATACTTTTGACTTAAACGATTTCCACAACAAAAGATTCAGTAAACAAGACATTAAGAGATTCCCCATTCTTAATGCCCAGTTAACTTAAACGATTTTCAAAACAACATTAAGTAACCAAGACATTAAGAGATTCCCCATTCTTAACGCCCAGTTAACTTAAACGATTTTCAAAACAACGTTAAGTAACCAAAACATTAAGGGATTCCTCATTCTTAACGCCCAGTTAACTTAAACGATTTTCAAAACAAACATTAAGTAAACAAGACATTAAGAGATTCCCCATTCTTAATACTCATTTAACTTAATGGTTTTCAAATTCCACACAAAACAAACTCAAGCATATTATCAAATCCAATCCACAACTCACACCAAAATACATCAATTCATTTCTCCACAAAATCCAACATACACATATCAAATTTCATTAGTATTAATTAAGGACACGTCAAAGACGACAACACAAATCAACACAACCCACCACTCAAATGCAACAAGTTTCATTTACTCAAAATCATACATAAATGAGTTTAAATTCATTTTCCACGAAACATTCATCAATATCACCAAAACCCCACATTAGAATTTCACCCATAAAAGCATTAAATTCATTTTCCCCAAATCAACACTTTAACCCTAACAAAATTCTTTCCACACAACCACAAATAAGTCCCTAAATGCAAACTAAAAGTTTGGAAGGAGCCCTTACCTTCACATTAACTTTAACGTGCGATTACAGTACCGCGAGCAAATCCGGTGAAATCTCCACTCGCAACGCCGCTTCCAAAGTTGGTCCCCTAGCACCGTAGCGTGGTAGTGAGCAACTTTCCCTTCTATCTCTTCGCGAAACGAAGCTTAGATCTAGATGAAACGGGAAGGTTTGTGTTTGAATCCCTAAAACCGTTTTTCTTTGTTTTCAAATCAAAGAGGAAGTATGAAGCTGAGAAATCCTTGCTTTCTTACCCACCAAGCCTTGGGTTTCTATTCTTGAAGTCAAAGAACGAAAAAGGAAGCAAAACCAATGAATGAAGAAAAAGGAAGAAAGTGGGTTCGCGCGGGCAGAGGAAGAAGAAGGGAAAATGTTTGTAGGTTTTCCTTTCTTCCTTTTTCCTTCCTTCCTATTTATTTTTCTTTCTTTTCTTATATTTCCTTTCTTTTTCCTTTACATTTCCTTTTTTCCCTTTTCCTTCCAAACAAACTTATATATATATTTATATATATTAATTACTTTTAACAAATATCTTCAAATCTAGATATTTATTAAAATTACCATTTCGCCCATCACTTCCCAAACCACTTTTTGTTAAAAATAACTACTCTCGTCGCAACTCAATTGACGGATGCAATACTTAGCAGCCCAAGATATTTTTAACGAAACTCTCTAGAATTAAATTCTTCGTAAAAGATCCACCGAAGTTAATTTAATTTATTGATCGACGATTAATTTTAATCGAGCATCAATATAACTTTTTGGTCCTTTAAACTCCCAAAATATTAATAACTTTGGCTAAAAAGCCTCCGAGTTCAACACTAAAATACACTAAAATACATAAAGTGTAATTTAAAATTATGGGTCTTACAAGTACCAGCTAAAATTGGCACAAAATGTCCATTTTCAACAGCATCAAGAATATCAATACCACTAGCTTCAAGAAAAATTAACATACGTTGTTTCCAGTACATATAGGCCGCACCATTAAAAGTAGGGGGCCTTGCAAGGGAAGCACCTTCACCTAAGAAGTCTACAGAAGTCATGACTTATATGAGAGTTTTCTCTAAAACAAGTACAGGCTCTTGATGCCAATTGTAGGAAATATATGACTTCTAATGTAAGAAATATGTATATAACAGTCAAATGAACAATTCACAAGAATGCCAAACAGTTTAACTAATATCAATTTTATTAAACAGAATATCAATCAAGGTCCCAAAGAATTTATTCTAGGAGAAGGTTCACAATTACATGTATTGTCTAATTAATAATGCAACATACACAGTAATTGTTCAACAAATCAATCTAGATATAAGCATGTCAATTTAATCTTTCAAGCAATATCAAACAGAGCATGTATCAATATTAATCAACCAAACAATGAAGTAAAAGATAAGGGATAGGAGAGTGATACTCAGATATTTATCCTGGTTCGGTCGTCTGTAAGACAACCTACATCCAATCCCAAGATCAACCTGATCTTAGCCTTTTTCACTACAATCTTCTATAGAACGTTTTACAGATTTTCCAGCTAGCACCTAGCCTATCTATCCAACTATCTTGATTCTAACATACATCCATCACATCCCTTGAGTTATTCCAGTAAACTCTAACAAGATCGCAATGAGGTTCCTTCTTGATGAACACAAGCATCAACGAACGGTAACCACCAGTTTAACTACTGGATTTTTACACGGTTTGGTTACAATGTTGTTTCACAGAAATTTACAACAAAGAAGATCAAAAGATCTTTCTAGAATAAGCGACTTGATCACACAATGATGTTCAAACTATAAGTGTTTGCCAAGCTGTTTAGTTTTCTCAAAATATTGTGTGTATCAAAAGTTCAAAGGTCTCAAAAGTTCTGGTTCTGAAAATTTTTAATTCTATTTGTTCTCTATGTGTTGTTTTTAAAAACAGATTTGAGACAATTTTTATATGTTTCAGAAAAACACATACAAATCGATTTCCCAATTGATTTTATAAAGCATAGAAACACTCCAATCAATTTTCCAATCGATGCTCGTGTTTCTTGTTTTTCTTGAATCTTGAAAATATATGTATCAATTGATTTGGCAATCGATTGTTTTGATTCATAAATCAGAAAACTGAGACAAGTTCATATCAGCATCGATTGAGTAATCGATTTTGAATGTTTTGTTCAAACAACGAGATCAAAACAATCGATTCCACAATTGACTGATAATCCACCATAATCGATTTGGCAATTGGTATGTAACTTAAAACAATTACTCCAATCGATTTGTCAATCGATTGGAATGAACACAAGGACTCCAGAAATTTGCACTAATCGATTCGTCAATCGATTTGCTTTGTCCCAGTGCCTCAGCTGTTTAATTCGAATCGATTTACCAATCGATTTGAATTGTTACAGGGACTTAGCTATTTTGAAAACATTGATTTGCCATTCGACTAGAAACTTGGTTTCTGCTATATGATTCAACATTTTAAAAAACCAATCGATTTGTCAATCGATTAGTATATGTCTTGCAAGTCAAGAAACAAAATTCAACTGATGTCTCAATCAATTGGATTTGTCACAGAGCTTCAGACTTATAAAACACTTTCACCCAATCGATTTGCCAATCGATTTGGTTTAGAAATGGTTGTCTCTATGTTTCACTCAATCGATTCATCAATTGATGTTCCAATCGATTGTCCAATCGATTGGTATGTTACAATGGTCAAGTCTGATACAAATTAAGCTCGAAATCGATTAGACAATCGATTTGCAAGGATTTTGGCTTGCCCTTGTAACTCACACAATCGATTTCTCAATTGATTCATGAATCGATTGCGTTGCACCCAGAGTTCAAGTTTCACTGAGATCCTTCAGAGAATCGATTTATCAATCGATTGGATTAGTGATAACTTTACTTCTGAGTCAATCAATCGATTTCCCAATAGATGTATCAATTGATTAGTCAATCGATTTGGTTACTTGGTTCAATTTAAAAACACATTTTTATCTTGGCAAAACTTATGCATGAACTCATATATGATAAGTCTAAAACCTAACAAACACAATCACTAAAGACACTTAAGCATAGTTGACTTTGTTCAGCACATGCTTCACTTTATGCTTGATTCCTTGCGTTCCAAGCTTTGTGTCCATATGTTTAGTGTGTGTGCGTTTCTACTTGAAATGCATCTTGATTCAAATAGTTAGCTTAATTAAAAGATATTATGTTTGTTAATTATGTCAAAACCATTATCAGGGGGACTTATGTCAAACAATATATATATATATATATATATATATATATATATATTTAATTATATAAAATGAAAGAAAAATAAATTTGAACTTTAGAATTATGGATTTAGGTAGAAAATAATATTACGATGATAACGTAATTTAAAAGATGAACATGAGAATAATCATTTTAAATTAAAATATTTAAATTATAATTATTGTTATTATTAATATTAATATTAATATTATGTTCCAAATAGTATAGTAGGAAAATATATATATACTCAGTATGGAGAAAAGTAGAATTTCATGTTGCAACTCAAGTCCATAATATCAATTATCTCCACTACTCTTTTATCATCTAAGTTGCACTTACAAATCCTTAAACAATATTTTGAACGGTAAAAAATCAAAATATTTTCACATTTCATGGAGAATAATTTTGATTTGAACTTTGAATATGGTCAAGTTAAGATATAAAAGTTATATTATTTTTATATTCATCAGTTCACTTACGTATATTTTCCATGTAAAAAGAATAGTAATATATTTGTCATTTTTATAAATGTAAAAATAACCTCGTAATTATTTTTTGTAATGACAAATCACGTTAAGCTTTTTAAAGTAATTCTATTCATGTCAGTACAATTGATTATAATAAAAAAGTAACAAAACTATAAAATTAACATAAATATTTAGTTGATGTATATTTTTTGTAGTAAATTTTTATGTTTTATCTTATTAAAATTAAGATATATTTTATTGTTAAAAAAAAATTAGCATTACAGATGCTGTCTAAGTCTTAATTAGAAAGATCTCATAACTCACTCAAAACTTTCAAAGGGTATTAAAATTTAGGTATAACTATATATATATTTATCATATTGACAATTATATTCCGAAGCACAACACAGGTTACAAATATAAATGTAAATATTTACTTACTTATTAAGAACCATAGGATCTCATACCAATTAAATTTTTAAAGTTTTTATATAATAATATGTTTTATATTTATGCAGGGAGGATATTCTGGATCATGCATAATGTCAAAAAATCATCTATTATATATTCATTTATGAATTATTTTTATATCAACATATTTAATGTTTACTTTTCAGAATTAAAACACATTTAAAATATTTTATATAATTTTACCATAATTTGCCTGTAGGATTATATTTAGGATTATTGCAACCCAAGGCTATCTTAATTTGAATTGTCTGTCCACCTGAATTGCATGTCTGCCAATGTAAATTTTTATATACAACTTTATAAATTAAGATCTTTTTTTAGATAAAAAAATTTGGGTGTGTGGGATGATGTTCATGTCTTAAATTAGGAAGATTTTTAAAAATTAGATTAGATATATTATTAACAATTATTTCCCTGATAAAATGTGTCTCATTAATATAAATATTTATTTAGTTACCGAAGTAAGATATGTGTCTCATATAAAATAAATTTTTAATTGTTTTCTCAAAATAATATGATTTATATTTATCGTGATTTAATAATATTTATGTAGGGAGGATTATCTAGATCACACTATCAAAAAAATCATCTATTATACATCCATTTCTGAATAGTTTTTATGTCAACGTGTTTAATGTTTTTACTTTTCGGAGTTAAAGAAAATTAAAACAATCCTACTTAAGTTTACCATAATTTGTCAATATGATTATTCTTAGGATATCAAATTTGGCATAAGTTTCATGTTATTATAGGGTATAATATTATTTGTCAGTAAACAAGATGTAAAGATTTGAGAAATAGGTAAACAAATAAAAAACATTGAATATGATAAAAAAAAATAACGGATTGCAAAATATACAGAATTTTATTTTTCTCTATAAATAAGTTAACATTGTTTTAACATACCATTAACTATAACATATCAACATTGCTTTTTTTTTTTGCAAACCAAGCTCGGTTATTAAGTGGAAACTATAATGAAAATGTTCTTAAAATTTGTAATCTTTTTGGTTACTATTGTGTGTGCTTATATTGGCAATGTACAAGCAAGTTTACCACGTTGTTGTGGAAGACGACCAATAGAATGTGTGCCAATGATATGTACTAATCCCCCTTGTTGCAAACCCTATAGTCCACCACCAAGGAAAAGGAAACACTAAAAGTTTGAACCTAAGTTTTATTGTTATTCCAATCAATTTGTGTTTGAGAAAAACACATCTCGTATGTATTAGTTACATTAATAAGATTGGTTCATAAGTTATGATTTTTAATTTTTTGCCAATTATAAATTATATTTTCTTGTTATCTATTATTTTTTTCATTTTATTTGACATCTTTGTTTGTTTGATGGATATATATTTGGTTTGGTTGCATTCGAATTTTTAGGTTTTGTTGGGTTTTAATAATTTATTATTATCGGAATTTTTCTATAAATATTTAGTTTAGAGTTTAACCATTAAAATTATGAAGATCTATTAATATTAACACCACAACAAAACTAGGGTATAATAGGGTCTATTTAACTTTGCTTATCCCATAAAGCTCTACTGAATGAAAGAGGAAGAGTTATGGAATTCTTGAACAACTTTTTAACTTTTTAATGTGCAGTTTTCTTAATGATCATGCATATAAATATTTAGTTATGTAGTTAAAAATTGTGAAAAATTGTGCATCAATTTTTAATGTGCGTTTTTTTAAGAATGTATGAATGTGTTTTATTGTCTTTTTCATAAATCATAGTAATTTGATAATGTATACATTATCTATAGGGAGTTATATTGTGATATAAATAGAAACCCTAATTTAGAAAACAATTATTATGACACTAACGAAGATCAAAATTACATCGATGGTTATGTTGAATTGATTACATCAAATTAGCTTTGATTTTTACAAACATATATACACTTTTTAAAATTTTCCATTCCTCTTTTAGGAAATCATTGAGATTTTTTCATTCTTATTATTTCAAAATTTTCACATATAAAAATTGAGATGCATGGAATTTTCATAGATTGTTAACTTTATTTTGCTACCTTGTTTTGTAGTCCTCTTTTATATTTATATTCTCACGATATAACTGTACTTTTAAGTGAAACTTGATGTACTTTTAAGTCAAACTTGATGATTCGTAATAGTATATTACAAACTTATGACTTGTTCTATTATGTTATAATTAAGACTTTTTAATGAATATGATGATTGTATAAATTATTAAATTTGAGTATTCTAGATATATTAGATTCGATGTTGATGATTTTTTAATATCACAATTACTTTTTTTTTTACAGGATCAAATTTTATTTGTGATAATTAATTATTAGTTTAGGTATGGTTTTATGTATTTTATTGCACATAATTGTTTGAATAAGAATTGTATACCCTAATTTAATGC
>JBBPBS010001130.1:6420069-6458678 GCA_037974835.1 Cicer judaicum
ATATATATATATATATATATATATTGAAATATATAAAATCAAAGAAAAATTAATTTGATTTGGATAGAAAATAACATTACGATGATGACATAATTTAAAAGATGAATTTGAGAATAATCATTTTAAAATAAAATATTAAAATTAAAATTATTGTTATTATTAATGTTATATATGTTCAAAATAGTATAGCGGAAAAATATCATCAACTACTCTTTTATCATCTAAGTTGCACTTACAGATCCTTAAACAATATTTTGAACGTAAAAAAATTAAATTATTTTCACTTTTCATTGGAGAATAATTTTGATTTGAACTTTGAATATGGTCCATTTAGGTTATACAAGTTATATTGTTTTTATATTCACACTACAAAAAAAAAAAGATCTATTGTGACACTCAATTTTTAGTGATATATTTGTATTTGTCACTATAATCACTTTTAGTTACAGATAGAGTGTCACCTATTCTTATTTATGCCATAATTTAAAAAAGACTATAATATTAACTTCCAAAAAATATTTACTTATTCTCTTTCTTTTCAATTTAGTTATGTATATTTTCTATGTAAAGTAGTAATACTTTTGTCATTTTTATACATTTTAAAATAATTTCCTTATAATTATTTTTTGTAATGACACATCACGTTAAATATTTTTTTTTTTGTAAATTTTTAAAACAATTCAACTCATGTCAGTACATTTGATTATAATCAGTAACTAACAAAAATTTTAAATTAACATAAATATTTGGTAGATGTATATTTTTCTAGTAAATTTTTATTTTTCATCTTATTAAAATTAGGATATATTTTGATTGCTAAAAAGAAATAGCGTTACGGATGCTGTCTAATTCTTAAATTATGAAGATCTCAGAACTTACTCTAACAGTTTCAAAGTTTATTAAAATTTAGGTATAACTGTATATATATTTATCCTATTGACAATTATATTTCGAAGTACAAATGTGACACATTAAATTCTAAAATAGTATATATGATAATTTATAGGCTAAATCACATTTGTGGTCCCTTAACTTAATTGCAGGTAACGTTTTAGTCCCTTATCTTTTTTTTTCCCCGATTTAGTCCTTTGTTCCTAATAATATCAAATAAAGTATGAAAATATGAGTTTATTTGAAGATTTGCATTACGGATTTGATGAAATTTGTATTATATTGAATAATATAATTAATTTTATGAGTTTTGATTGAATTTTTTTTTGAATTTTTGTTTAAAAAAGGATAACGTTGTTGAAATTTTAAAACATAAAATATCAAATTGTCATTTAAAATTAAAATAAAGGACTAAATCGGGAAAAAAATAGATAAGGGACTAAAACGTTACCTGAAATTAAGTTAAGGGACCACGAATGTAATTTAGCCTAATTTATATTATATTTTTATTAAATTTATAGCAAATAAATAAAAATTTATTTTCAAGAAAAAATTATTTTTAATTTAATTTCTAAAAAATAATAAGAGACACTTTAAACTTTTCTACTCCTATAAAATAATGCAATCTCAATAAATTTGATTTAAATATAATTACTTAATTTAATTTTAAAAACTTACTAATACTTATAATGGTTTCATGCAAAAATTTGTTTCTAATTAAATAAGTAAAATTCAAATTACAACCTTTATTCTCGGAATCACCTATCTCAATAAGCTTGATTTAAATATAATTACTTGATTTAATTCAAAAAACTTACTAATACTTATAAGGGGTTCATACAAAAATTCATTTCAAATTAAATAAGTAAAATTCAAATTACAACCCTTATTTTCGGTATCACCTATCAGAGCGGGGTTCCTCCCAAACTTCAACTTCAAGACTCATTAATCTATAGCAACTGCGATTTCACAAACGTAGGGCCAAACCAGTCAAACACAAACAACGAAGGAGGTGAGTTTTGAAATCATGTTAATAGTATAATATAAATAAGGAGAACACACATATAGTCATCATAGAATTGTATTATTACACAAACATTGCTCAATTCAAAATAAGGAGAACACACATATCAATTCAAAATTTAAAATCACTCAAGGAAAATTAATACCTTTTACTATAACATCAAATCGTCTAAGAGAAATTATTATCGTTTTGGAAACACGTCAATCACAACAAAACAATCACAAGGAAATGCAATGTTATGCATGAGTTTAGACTCTACTTCATAATGTGGTACCATACTAACTCTGAAGTACTTGGTTATGAGACTTGATACTATATGCCACCATCCTGGTGGACAGACAATTCAAATTTGCCCTGTCCTCATAAATGCTCTCAAATCATCCGACACACATATACGCGATAGTCGAAGTAAACGTGTGTTGCGTGGAAGCTCTTGATATTTGGAGTGCTACCTCCAAGTAAGCTAGGTATTTCCCACCCGAATACCTCCAAGGTCTAACATTCTTGCCTTAAGGCTCGATAGCACACCGCCACGATGAGGCTTATTTAGTTGTACTTCCCTGGAATCACTAAGCTTGTTAGTCCCTACCTATATATGATGACAAAATAATATTCACTTTACAATTTTTCAATATTTATTTTCTCCCCTCGTTGGCCTTTGATACTCCATTAAGAACGTCCTCTCAAACATAAATTGGAATCACAATTATTTCACCAACTATGGGGTTACTTCAATATTTTCATCACAAATTCACAACATGACTATCATCAATTATACATCATCACAAATTTATAGCATCACTATCATCAATCATACATCATCACATAGGCTTGTCCCAAATTTATAACATTATTATTATTATTATTATCATTATTAATTATACATCATCATAATCTAACAAACTTATCAAAATGAATTCACTTTTTATTATCACATCACATAAACACGTCTAATCAAACAAATACATAAAATTCATTCGACATCCAATATCACACATTTAATAAAAATAAATCAAACATCACAATAATATCAAATGCTGTTAAGACAAACTCTTAAAATAAAGATTTGATGAAAATAAACAAAAGTTAATTAAGAATGTTAATTATGATTCTAAAATGTTATGTTAACTTAACATGTGTTGTTTAGTGAATTAATTTAAAGATAGGAATCAAGCAAAACAAAGAAAGTCAGATTAAAAGTAAACAAGAACATTCTAGAGAATGATCTCCAAGATCAAGACTAATCAGTACAACCTAGAGATCAACAGATTTACAATGGTCCAAGGAAGACTTTGTCTCTGAACTTTATTCTAAGATTATCAATGTTGACACTTAATTTTGTCCGAGTTTTATTTATTTTTTATTAAAAAAAGGAAATAATAATAAAAAATAATAATAATAATAATAATAATAATAATAATTAATAAAAATAAAGGAAACTGAAAAAAAAAATGAATTGATGGTCATAAAAATCGATGTAATGATGATCAAAATAAATGAAAAAAAAAAACGAAAAGAAATGGATTGATGGTCATAAAAATTAGTATAATGGTGATCAATTGAATAGAAAAAAACCGAAGAAATGAATCAATAGCAGTTGACAATTATTCTCTTGTCTCTTGTAATCCACACTTAAAAGTCTATAAATAGTTTACCACAAGAGGTCAAAAAGGGAAAAGGAGAAAAAGGAGGATTCGAAACAGGAATTCGAAACACAAATTGAGAGCACAAAAAGATTAAAAAAAAATAAAAAAAAGAGAGAGAATAATGAAAAAAAAAATAGAAAAGAAAGATTGGAATCAGGAGCTAGTAAAGAACACTACGGTAAACACTTATTTTTCTCCTTGTCTATTTTTTTTTTTACATTATTATTGTTATAAAGTTTTTTTTGTACTATTCTATGCACGTATAATATAAACAATAATTTTTTTTTTCACGGTCAAGTTATAGAATCAACTAATAAGAATCAATTTGATTGTTGTATAATTGTTTATTTCTTTATCAAATTCATGATCTCTCATTTCTATTGTGTTTTATTGCTTGTGCGTTAGATCTTAAATTCTCTTATTATTACCGCCGTCGGTTCGCGCCACATATGCGTCACTGACTCGCGAATCTACTCTTGAATTTTTATCCTTTGCGGTTTATAAAAAAATAAAACAATAAAAATAGTAAAAATGTTTCTTTAAAATAAAACGATATACAAATCAATATATAACACATCATTCTTATTATTATTATTATTATTATTATTATCATTATCATTATTATTATTATTATTATTATTATTATTATTATTATTATTATTATTATTAACACTATTATGTTGTTAATTTATTTTGATATGTATATATATAAAGTAAAATTAATAATAAAATTGGTCAACACATAAATATTTTATACCCAAGAACTACGTGTGTTTTGATTTTCCTATTGCACCTGGGGATACATAGGAGCAAGGTATTTCCCTTGTCAAACCAAATTAATAAAAAAAATATTTTTTTCTTCTTTCATTAATGTAAATAATTTAATTTTTTTATTATTCTTTTTGGGGTAAAAATAAATAAATAAATAAATAGTTTGTATATAATTAATTATAGGGTTACCATTTTAACGGACGTTGTAGGGTGATAATACTTCCATACTCGTAATCGACTCTCGAATCCAAATTTTTGGTTCAAAAATATTATTTTAGGTTTTATTCAATTTTTCCTTTAATAAAAATAAAATTGGCGGCGACTCCTTTTTCGCGGACAAACCGGACGTGACAATCAATACTTGGCAAGGAACAAGTAGGATCCATTCCAGTTTAAGAAGGCACTCGAATCACTAAAACAAAATGTCATGAATCAAGCTAGTTGAAATAAATCTAAATAATTTTCAACCAAACTATCAAGAAAGTTAATTAATCTTGATATGTATAGGACATCATGATGTCATCCAGAATGATCAAAACTGAACCTCCAGATTGATCATCAACATCCAGAAAGTTCAAAGATTGACAATCTAGATTGATAATCGATTTACGTTTATACAGAAGTTTAGTTTCCTATCTCTTCTGTTATGCAGAAACTCATAATCATTCTTCAAATTGTTTTGGACAAAATCAGGCCTCAAGATTGAAGATATAACATCAACAAATACATACGAAACATAGAGGATCATTATCCAAAGGCCATCTGAACAAAAAACAAATAACATCAGCACTAGTCAAGCAGATTTAAGAGTTGTTCAAAGGCTGAAATATTTTTATTCTTTTATATTGGTTTTGGTCAAAAGTGATAGAGCACTACCAACAACTCTTTTGACTATTATTAATTGCTCCAAAACACCTATAAAAGAAAGGCCAATGGCCAGGGAGATTGCAGAAGTTCAAGTGCTATCAAGTCTTAGAAATCATTCACATTGACTTGAAATTCTCATTTTCTAAAAGAAAGATTCAGTTCTGATTATATATCATACTTTGTTATTATTATATTAAATTCTTTGTAAAGAATCGAATCTCAAACAATAGTTGAGATATATCATATTCTATCAAAACAATCTCATCATTATTGTAAAACTCAAACTATAAGAGTTAAGTATAGTTTGAATAGATTGTAAGAAATCCTATCAAGATTGATAGGTGATTAATTTGCTTTCTGGGTGGTAAGAAATAGAGCTTGTAATAGATTAAGGTTGATCTAGGCTAGGTGCTGCAAAAGCAAGAAGGTTCTATGTTTTGAACACTTAGTGGAAAATCTCATAGTTGTGAGAACAAGACGTAGCCCAAGTTGGGTGAACCAGGATACATCTTTGTATGGTATTCTTTCTCTTATCTTTTTATTTATTAAGCTTGATACATTACAAACATTCTCCTTTGCGCCATAACTTTTTCCTTTTAATGCATGTGTCTCCCTGTCTGCAAAAGTGACTAACACATTGCAGACATTCCCGCCCCCAAAAAACCTTCTTCTCCTTCTCAAGATTTCATAATTGTTGCCTTTATCTCTTCAAAATGAAAAATCTGTTTTGAAACTGAAACACTCCGTTTCTTTTTCACGCAAACAGCAACAACCCTTCATCCTTCTTCGCTAACCTCTCATATTTCAATCCCTCTCTAAACACGACCAGACTCTGAATTTCATCACTCACCCTCTCCTCCACCACGACCATCTCAACCACACATTTCATCTAATACAACATTCTCAAATTATCTCTATCATCCCCAAAGAAAAACCCTAATCCTCTTAACCCAAATCCTTTGTCTATTGTTCTTCCACCACTGTATACATCTCATTTTCTCAATCTTGCTCAAGTTCCTCCACACTTAAGAAATCCTACTCCAGCAAAACGTCGTTCTATGCACATTCTATTTGGCATTGGAACAACCAAAACATCAAATTTCAAACCATCATACTTTATCATCTCTGATTCAAAGACAGATGAATCATCTAATACTCCTCCGCACACCACTCCTATAGAGAAAGCAACTACACTAACAAAATCAACTAAACCCATCACACCATCAAAACCTTAATTTTCTTCTGAGCCATCTCAATCAACTCCCCCAAATCAAAAAATGAGATTGATCAATGAAATCTCTGTACTTCCAAGAACCATCTCAGTCTTCCTCTCAAAATCAAAAAAACCACCACCACGTTCCACAAAAATTAAAAACACTATGACAATTGCCCAATTCCTAGCCAGAAACAATCTTAGAAATCCCCAAAGAATGAAAACACATACACCCAAACAGAACTTTAAAAACACTGAACCCACCTCTCTAGAACATTCTCCTGTTCCACAATGTTCCCCAACCCTAACTCCAGAACGTTCTCCATGTCGAGAATGTTCTCCAGATCGTATGCCCACTGCTTTGTAAAATCAAGAATGTTCTCCAATTCAAGAATGTTCTCCTACTAAACCACCTCCTCCTTCAGATCCTCAAGAATATTCTCTATTTCGAGACTACCCCTGTTCTTACACCTTCTCCCTCACTGAAATCCAAATGTTCTCCCACTCTAGAACACTCATCATCATCCATATATGAATCCCTTCCTCAACCATCTCCTCTGTCCAAAAAATTCAAACCCAATACTCTTCCTCTTATTTCCTCTAAACTCTCAAATGTCTTCAAAGACAAATGAGCTCAACTCCCTATTGGAATGGGAAGATTTTTTGTTTTTAACAAACTCATTGTTGATGGCAATGCTATTAAGCATCATACTGATGCTCTAGGCTGGACTTCTTTCTTACAAACATCTGAACACTTTTATCCATAGGTTGTAAGGGCTTTCTACTATAATGCCAAAATATTCTTTGATAAATCTCCGAACATATCCACCATTAAAGGAATAGATATATGGCTGACTCCTGATATCCTAGCCTTCATCGTCCAACTTCCAACATAAGGACTTTCTATCTTTGGAAGCAAATGGTATTCATCTCTAAACTTCTACCAGACTGAAATGCTCTTTGATCTATTTCAGGAAGGCTCTACTAGGTATCTTTCGACCTATCTAAAACCCCTTCCCATGGTTTTCAATAACATGAGTCAACATGCCATTATTCCTCACTATGGAAGCCATGAGTATGTCTCTAAACAATGATGCTTTGATTATTTATCACCTCCTCAATTGTAAGCACCTTAACCTTCCTTATATCATCATTCATCATATTATCTCCGCTGCCACTAAATATTATAAGAAAAACACAGTTCCTTATGGAATCATCTTAACCAAAATCTTTAAGCACTATGAAATTCCCCTCACAACTGAAAAATCGCTCATCAAAATTTCAAAATTTTCCACCAAAACCTCTCCCACATGAGAAATATTTTTTTTTTGAACAAACTACTCCCACAACCTTTGATTTTCCATCTTCCATCAAAAGAAAACGCTCAACAAGGAGAGAAGTCACCCCTATACCAGTCCCCTTCTAACCAAACATCTGACCACTCAATAGATGCAGCAGCTGAAACTGCACAAGAACGTTCTCCTCCAAACCAAGAACGTTCACTAGAAGCAATCTCAAATCCTTCCACTTTCTCTCTTTTTATTCAACCTTCAACCTTATCCTCCACTGATTTTATGTCCTACTCTCAAATTCTTCACTCTCTTTCTCATTGACTTGGCACTTTATTACCCAACCATCATATAAGTACCATGTCCCCACTATTTGTTTCTCCACAAAAAACCAACTCTTCCATCTTTGGAATCAACCATTTTTTAAACCTTTCAGAAACTACAACCCTCCGTCAGCCATCTTCATCTAACACCTTTCCCTCCACAACATCCTCCTTTGCCACTATTCCATCAGTCTCTGTTTCGCTCATTCCATCCAACACACTTGTTGCTGCCACCTCTCAACCTTCAACTCGTCCCCCTACTCCTGCTCGCATTGCTAAACCTTCCTAAATTGGGAATCTCGCCTCCTCCTTTTCATCCTGCTCCTACTTCTCTGCTTATCCATAATCCTGCAAAATCTCCATCTTCTAAAGGATCTTCTCCATCTCTTGCAAAATAAATGATCTTTCTAGACCTTTTTGTGTGACAAAGGGGGAGAATTAAGATAGTTCTTTAATTATGTTTTTTGAAATGATTTTGTATCTAGGATTATTTGAATATGCTAAGGCAGATTGATATTTTGTATTTTCAATGAAGTAATGAAAAAACAAGTTTATGTTGAAATTATATGAATGATTTACAAATTCTGTCAAAAATCATTTATTGCATAAATTGAGGTGGAGCTGTTAAGCCCTTCATAATTAATATTAAAATCAGAATTAAAATCTAAATTAACATGTTTGTCATCATCAAAAGGGGGATATTATTAAGACAAACTCTTAAATTAATGAGTTGATGAAAATAAACAAAGGTTAATTAAGAATGTTATTATGATTCTAAAATATTATGTTAATTTAACATGTGCTTTTGAGTGAATTAATTTAATGATAGGAATCAAGAAAAGCAAAAAAGTCAGATTAAAAGTAAACAACAACATTCTGGAGAATGATGTCTAGAATCAAGATTTATCAGTACAACCCTAAGATCAATAGATTTACACTAGTCCAAAGAAGACTTTGTTTCTGAATTTTATTCTAAGATTATCAGTACTTGGCAAGGGACAAGTAGGATCTATTCCAGTCTAAGAAGGCTTTCGAATCACTAAGATAAAAGGTCATGAATCAAGTTAGTTGAAATAAATTTAAACCATCTTCAACCAAATTATTAAGAAAGTTAATTAATCTTGATTTGTACAGGACATTGGGAAGTCATCCAGAATGATCAAAACTGAACCGCTAGATTGATCATCAATATCTAGAAAGTTCAAATACTGACAATCCATATTGATAATCAATCTTCGTTTTTGTAGAAGTTCTATTTTCTATCTCTTCTGTTCTGCAGATGTTCATCATCATTCTTGAGATTTTTTTGGACATAATCAAGCCTCAATATTAAAGGTATAACATCAACAAATACATGTGAAGTATAAAGGATCATTAGTCAAAGGCAATCTGATCAAAAAATAAATAACATCAGCACCAGTCAAACAAATTTAAGAGTTAATCAAAGCCTGAAACATTTTTATTCTTTTATATTGGTTTTGGTCAAAAGTGACAGAGCATTACCAACAACTCTTTTGACTATTATTAATTGCTCCAAAACACCTACAAAAGATAGGCCAATGCCCAGGGGAATTGCATAAGTTTAAGTGCTATCAAGTCTTACAAATCAATGACATTCACTTGCTTGAAATTCTCATTTTCTAAAAGAAAGATTAAGTTCTGATTATATATCATACTCTGTTATTATTATACTGAATTCTTTGTAAAGAATCGAATCTCCAACAAGAGTTCAGATATGTCAAATTCTATCAAAACAATCTCATCATTATTGTCAAACTCAAACTATAAGAGTTAAGTATAGTTTGGATAGATTGTAAGAAATCCTATCAAGATTGATAGGTGATTAATTTGCTTTTTGGGTGCAAAGTAATAGTGCTTGCAACATATCAAGGTTAATCTAGGTTAGGTGCTGTAAAACCAAGAAGGTTTTATGTTTTGAACACTTAGTGGAAAATATCACAATTGTGAGGACTGGATGTAGCCCAAGTTGGGTGAACCAAGATACATCTTTGTGTGGTATTCATTCTCTTATCTCTTTATTTATTAAGCCTGATTCATTAACTAAATTTATTTTTTGGTATCCGTTTTTTGGTAAAAACCAAGAACATTCTGCGTTTTCTGTATTCTTAACCAAGATCATTCTTGAGTTAAGTCTTTAGATTTTTCAGGAATATTTAGAAAGGAAAATTTACAATTGAAACCATTTCCTTGTAAATCGACATTGCTACTTCAAATACCACACATTTAACGAAGTTAAATCAATCAACACCTTATAAATATTTCTATTCCATATTTTAATCTAACAATTCCCCTTTTTTATATTAATTAATTTATCACTCCAAGGGCTACTGCCGTACATAGCAAGTCCCAAATGAATCGTTGGGAAATACAGTTTTCATGTTCATCTCACATTATATTATACTCATGAATTCAAACATTCTCTCACCCACCCCTTACCTTATTTTGACGCTTTCACACACGAGTACGATTACACAAGGAAACAATCTTTGTTCTTTGACTTTTTGTCCTTCAATTGACTTTTTGTCATTGGTTTCACTCAAATCTGACTGACGGTGAAGAAGAACGATGCAAAATAACGAATTCTGTAAATGGAGAAATCGGATATTTTAGGGAGAAATTCGGATTGTTAAAAATCTGGAAAATCATGTTTAATTGAATAGCTAAATGAGTAAAATAATATACTGAAATTTTGACAAATACGGAGAAACTTTTATGGGACAATCATCGATGAACGACATCAATTTTCTTCTTTTTCTCTCAATGTGCGACTACCCTATTTTGTGTCCAGTTACTCTCTCTTTCTCATGCCCTTCATTCTTGTTATTTTCAATTAATATATTTTTTAGTATTTAATTAAATTTTTCTCATAAATATGTGTCTAATCCATAAAACAGATTTTACTTCTTTCTTCTATTTATTTTATTTTTTTAAATAAAACAAACAATTATCAAAACTATTTCTTTTAACACTTTTTTTTCAAATATAATTTAATTACCAATGAATTACTAATATTTCAAAAGCAATATTTTATCAAATGAAGTAATTAAAGTAATTAATCTTTTAAAATACATTAATAATCAAAACCCTCATATTCAAAATAATCCCTATAATAATACTTATTTTTCCAAATACTCAAATTAAAAAATTATCATCATTAGACAATAGTCGAAATTATAAAATAAATAAATCTAACATCAACACTTTATATTAATTACTAAATCTTAATATATATATATATATATATATAATGACAATGTCATAACAAGTATATAAAAATAAACGAAATCAAACACAATATCAATTCTATCTCAAGATAATTATTTGTAAAAAAATAAATAAAAATAGAAAATAGTTATAAATAATTGAAATATAACTACGTGCATACTTAACATTAGTCAAGCGCACATAAAAATATTACATTAATTGGGTACACGTATATACACGTAAAATTGAATAAAATCTTTTTCTTTAAAATATTATTATTGTTTTAAAAAATATATCAAATAATAAAATATGATATTTGTTATTTATATTGCTCATTTAATATAATATTTATAAAGCTAGCACATCATAGAAAGCACTCATATAACGAAAATTATCCCAAAATTTATCAATATATATTATAAAATAACTTTAACATCATATTAATTATTTAAAATTCTATTAAATTAAAAAAATAGTTTATTATAAAATTTGGGCCCCTTGTTAAAGAATTTCACCCTCGAAATTTACGGTGGGTGAACTTATATCTAACTTACCACCCTCAAGATTCCAACTTAGTCTATAAACATTTTAAGACATTCAATCTGCAATTAAGCACAACATGTAAAAAATCAACTAGCACAGCATGATAGACTAACATTACAAAATAAATCAATTAAACACATAACATTTATCATTCAATTATGAAATAAAATGTCTATCATATTTATCATTCAATTATGAAATAAAATACCAAAGAGTTACTCACCGTAATTTACACATAAAATATAACATATAATTTTTTTCAATGATAACGTAGTTCATTTAGTTTGTTTACATGAAACACATTCCAAGTACGTTGTTAATTTCAACTAATCCTTTCAAACCAAATATTACTAGTTTAACCCCTTAAAATAAAGTCTAAATCCTATTACCAAACATTCAAAAAAATTAACTTAGGTCTGATAAAAAGAACAATTTTTAAAATATTAAATACATCTAACAACTTAATAATATTATAATAGATTTACAATTAATTACTCTCTAAAAACATATTGTGTATATAATCAAGAAGAAAGGGAAAAAAACTAATGATAGAGATACTATTTCCCAATAATATATATTTAATAATTAAATCCATTCAATTGATATAAGCAATGAACATGTTTTTTTTAACTATTTAAAAAATAAAATTAAAAGGTACTTCTAACAAAATAATGACTTATCGTTGTCTCTTTTATTGATGATGAGTCATCCGGGTAGCTAGTCCCTCCTACTGATGTAGTAAACTACTTAAGAAACTATAACTGCATTCATTCAAATTCAAACATGGATAATTAAAAATATCTTTAATGTGGTGGTTCAAGAGTGCAAAGGCGACACCACAACTCATACTCCTTACCTCAAGTTAAAAATCCACTTAATTACACGTTCTCAATAATTTATTTGTAATTTACAACTAGTTATAACAACAAAAGAAATGACACTTGCATCAATATGAATCACCAGTTAAAATAAAGAAATATAGAATGATTTCACTTTTAAACACTCTCAATTACTCTAAAAACTATTAACAAATTCCCAACACTTAGAACGCCTGAAACACAAACACTTTCACCTTCACCTAATCAGATATACATGCATATAAGTAATTGAATAATTGGCATCATGATGTTAAATATTCTCATAGCAATCCAACAACAAAAAATTCATTGCAATTAAATTAATAATATACCCTTTTTTTTTAATCAATCTTTATCATTTAACAAAAATTGAAATAAAGATTTTTCAATTAGCAAGTAAAGTAAGCAACTATTTTTACTCGAAGTTAATATAACAATCATAAAATTAAAGTAAATCTCATAGTACATAAAATATTTTAGTGGTTAATCAATACTCTAAAATTTGATTTCAAACACTTAAATTATTTTAAAAGAATCACTAATCTTTTAATACCATGACGAATGTCCTAAATTGATTTCAAAAGAAATATAAAAACATTAATAATTTAGATACAACCATCAACATTTTCAAGTGATTTAAAATTAAAATCCACACTTTAAAATGATTTTTTTAACCTTTATTTTTTTATTTTCCTTCTTTTCCTCAAATAGTAGATATTTTATCATGTGATCCCCCTTTTTTTTAGTACCATTATAAATCACTAATGAGTTCTTAAAATGTAAAACTCTAATATCAAGTTAAGCTCTAATGAGTTCATAATATAAGAATAAGTCAATCAATAATTCCAAAGGAAATATCCCAACACACTCACTATTCAATATTCACATCAGCCCCTCAAAACCAACATAACAACAAATCTTTTGATTTTCTTAAAAACAACACATAGTAAAATTTGGTGTAAAATTTCAGGTATTTTAAGTAATAAATAGAATCAGTAGTATATAATTATTGTTACTTTATTAACAATAGAAATTCAACTCAATTTAATTTTTTTAAAATAATCAATACCAATTCAAACAAAAATTATTTTTCATTATACAAAATAAGTCAACTCTAACTCCTTCACGTAATTTTTTTCTTCTTCTAAGTTATACCACTTCTAAATTCAAGAATTATTATTATTATTAATGTAAATTTCCTAATATTTTAAAATTACTGCTAACTTTCTAAATTGATTTTATTAGCAAGATCAAAACTTTAATAATCATGTAATGACCCTAAAGATAATGTCTATCAATCGATAATTAGTATCACATCGATTAAATTCATAATTTCAAACATCTAGTTGCCAATCAAAAGAAAAATTTATTTCTAACTATCCACTATAACACAAGAGCAAAAAATAAAAGTTATAAACTCAATCATGTCAACAATTGAAATTAACTTAAATTTTAAGAAATAATTTCGTAATATATTTAATCACTTAAATAGGAACTTGAATCCACAACGCAACACAATTAGAGTAAGAAGATCACAAATAGTTAATTAGTAACTTCCATAATGTGCACAATTATACAAAATCAGACATCACCTAACACAATAATAGAATGAAAAAAAAAACATGATAGTGAAAATAATTAACTCACAAGAAAACACAATTGACACGATTAACATTCGACTAACACTAAATCGACATTCGACCCACTCGGCTTGATTGGACAGATCTGATATGACACTATTGTGACACCCTAAATCCCAAAATAAAATATATAATAATTTATATTATATTTCTAGAAAATTTGCAGCAAATAAATAAAAATCTATTTCCAAGAAAATAAAAACTTTTATATTTAAGTTAGGATATCACGTTTCTAAAAAATCAAAATGAACACTTTAAACTTCTTTAATCCTCTAAAATAGTACAATCTCAATAAGCTTGATTTAAGTATAATTACTTCATTTAATTATAAAAACTTACTAGTACTTATAAGATTTTCATACAAAAAGTCATTTCAAATTAAATAAGTAAAATACAAATTACAATCCTTATTCCCGGTATCATCTATTAGAGCAGAGTTTCTCCCAAACATGAACTTCAATACTCATTACCTGTAGCAACTGTGATTTTGCAAATGCAGGGGCAAACCAGTCAAACACAAACAACGAATGAGGTGAATTTTGAAATCATGTTAATAGTATAATATAAGTAAGGAGAACCTGCAAATAGTCATCATAGAACTGTATCATTGCTCAAGAAAAATAGCACATTAAAAAGTTAAAACCACTGAAGGAAAATCAATACCTTTTACTATAACATCAAATCGTTTAAGATAAATAATTATCGTTTTGGAAACACATCAATCACAACACATTAATCACAAGGAAATACAATGCTATGTGTGAGCTTAAACTCTACTTCATAATGTGGTATCATTCTAACTCTGAAGTACTTGGTTAGGATGCTTGATACTATGTCACCATCCTGGTGGACATAGATCTCCTCAACTCAACCCGAGACACATATATGCGACAGTCGAGGTAAACGTATGTTGTGTGGTAGCTTTCGATAATTGGAGTGCTACCTCCAAGTCACCCAGGAATTCCCCACCCGAATACCTCCAAGGTCTAACAAGCCTTAAGGCTCGACTGTAGACCACCACCATCAAACTCATTTAGTAGTACTTCCCCGAAATTACTAGGCTTGTCAAGCCCTACCTGTATGATGACAAAATGATCTTCACTTCACAAATTCTCAATACTTATTTTCTTCCCTCGTTGGCCTATGATACTCCATTAAGACGGTCATCTCAAACTCAAACTAGAATCACAATTATTTCACTAAATCTGGAGTGTAACACCCTAAATTTGATAATAAACTATTTTATTAATTAAATAGGATTTTAAATAATTAATTTGATTTTAAAATTATTATAGAATATATATTGATAAATTTTGTGAGTAATTTTCATTATAGGGATGTTTTCTATGATGTGTTGGTTTGATAGATATTATATTTAATGAGCAATATAAATAATAAATATTTTACTTTATTATTTTATATATTTTTATAAAAATAAAAGTATTGTAGTGTAATATTTTAAAGAACAAGATTTTATATGATTTTAAGTGTATATGTGAGTTGGTAATTGATATGATATTTTCTTATATGTTTGACTAATGTTAAGTGTGTACATATTTATATTTTAATCATTTTAAGTATCTCTTATTTTAATTATTTTTAAATATATCTTATTTTAATTATTTATCCTATAAATAATTATATTGAGATCGTAGTAATATTGTGTTTGATTTTCTTTGTTTTTATATATTCATTTTGAAATTGTGATTATATATATATTTATATAGTTATATTTCAATTATTTATAACTATTTTCTATTTTTAGTTATTTTTTTATAAACAATTATCTTGATATAGAATTGATATTGTGTTTGATTTCGTTTATTTTTAAATACTTGTTATGGTATTGTGATTTTATATATATTCATTATGATTTAGTAATTAATATAAAATATTGATGTTATATTTATTTATTTTATAATTTTTACTATTTTCTAATAGGATGGTATTATTATAATGTGAGTATTTTGAGAAATAAGTATACTTGTAGAGATTATTTTGAATGTGAGAGTTTTGATTATTAGTAATATGTTTTTTTTTATATTGATTATTTTAATTACTCTAATTTATAAAATATTAGTAATGTTTGGAAAACTAAATGGTGTTTGGAGGAATATTAAAAAGGACATTAAATAATTATTAGTTTTATTTTAACAAAATAAAAATAATAATAGTAAAATATAAATAAAGAGACCAATGGAGTTGACTCTATGAACCCTAATTGTTAATAATATAAAACAAACAAAAGAAGGGAAGGGAGTTGGAAGGGCAGCCGTAGAACCAAAGAGTAAACACAACAACAACCTATCGTTTGACACTGGAGAGCCATAACTGTCCCAGAAAAGTTTCTCTGTTTTCGTCTAAATATCAAAATCCTTATTTTGCACCGTTCTCCTTCACCGTAAGTCCGATTTGAGTGAAACCAACGCCAAAACGACCGCATGAAAAGTGGCTATATTATCCACTGATTGGATTTCTGATTTATGTTAATTTTCCTTGACCGAATTTCGAATTTAGTTTTTAGAGTATCTTCTCATAATTTATTTTTAACGTTTACCCATAAACTATCGAGTTAGATCGATTGAAGGACAAAGAGTTAATGAACAAAGGTTGTTTGCTCATGGAATCGTATTCGTGTGTGAAAGCTTCAAAATAAGGTAAGGGGTGAGAGAGCGTTTGAATTCATGAGTATAATATATTGTGAGATGAACGGGAAAACCGTATTTCCCAATGATTCATCCAGGGCTTGCTACGTACGGCAGTAGCCCTTTGAGGGATAAATAAATAAATTTACTAATATTGAAATTGTGAGATTAAAATATAGAATAGAAATATTTGTAGGGTGTTGATTGATTTAATTTCATTGAATGTGTGAAATTGATATTATTGTGATATTGGGTGTCGACTTAAATATATATATATATATATACAATTGTGTGATTAGATGACTTAAAGATGGATGTGTTGTGGTAGTTTTATGTGATGATGATGATGTATGATTAATTATTGTGATGTTATAAATTTGTGATAAGTTTATGTGATGATGTTTGAATGATGATAGTGATGCTATAAATTTGTGATGAGTTTATATGATGAGATATGATTAATGATAATGATGTTGTGAATTTGTGATGAGAATATTGAAGTAACCCCATAATTGGTGAAATAATTATGATTTCAATTTGTGTTTGAGATGACGGTTTTAATGGAGTGTCATAAACAAACGAGGGGAGAAAATAAATATTGTGAATTTTTGAAGTGGAGATTATTTTGTCATCATATAGGTAGGGCCTGACAAGCCTAGTGATTCTGGGGAAGTACAACTGAATGAGCCTGATCGTGGCGGTCTGCTGTCGAGCCTAAAGGCAAGATTGTTAGACCTTGGAGGTATTCCGGTGGGGAATTCCTAGGTGACTTGGAGGTAGCACTCCAAATGTCGGGAGCTACCATGCAACACACGTTTACCTCGACTGTCGCGTACATGTGTCTCGGGTTGAGTTGAGGGGATCTATGAGGACAGGGCCAATTTGAATTGTCCGTCCACCGGGATGGTGGCATAGTATCATGGCCTCCTAACCATGTACTTCAGAGTTAGAATGGTACCACATTGTGAAGTAGAGTCTAAGCTCATGCATAGCATTGCATTTCCTTGTGATTGTTTTGTTGTGATTGATGTGTTTCAAAGGTAATATTAATTAGATGATTTGATACATATTATAATGAGATGATTATTTTACTTGAGTGACTTTGATGTTATAGTATGATACTATTTAATTAAATATTTTGATATATCATAAAGTGATTATGATACGGTTCTATCATGATTGTTTGCGTGTTCTTCTTACTCATATTATACTATTAACATGATTTCAAAACTCACCTCCTTCGTTGTTTGTGTTTGACTGGCTGGGCCCTGCGTTTGCGAAATCGCAGTTAATACAGGTTAATGAGTCTTGAAGTTCAAGTTTGGGAGGAACCCCGCTCTGATAGGTGATACCGGGAACAAGGGTTTTAATTTGTATTTTACTTATTTAATTCAAATAGAAACTTTGTATGAAAACTTTAGAAGTACTAGTAAGTTTTTAGAATCAAATCAAGTGATTATACTTAAATCAAGCTTATCATGATTGCACTATTCTAATGGATAAAATAAATATTATAGTGTTTTTATTTCTATTTTTGAGAAACGTGATATCCTAAATTAAATATAAAGTTTTTAATTCCTTGGAAATATATTTTTATTTATCCGCTGCTAATTTTATAGGAATATTATATATATTATTTTGGGATTTAGGGTGTCACATGGAGTTACTTCCATATTCTCATTACATATTAACAACATCACTATCATTAATCATATCTCATTACAAATCGATTGGGTGAGTTACAGGGGCAAGTCGCAAGTTTATAAATCGATTGTGCAATCGATTTTGAGCTTAAGTTGTTTTTGACTTAACCTCTGTAACATACAAATCGATTGGGCAATCGATTGGAATATCAATTGATGAATCGATTGAATGAGACACAGAGTCAAAAATCCTTAAACCAAATCGATTGGCAAATCGATTGGACAAAAGTTTTTCTAAGTCAGTAGCTCTGTGACAAAGCCAATCGATTGAGACATCAATTGAAGTTTATATCCTGACTTGCAAAACATATACCAATCGATTGACAAATCGATTGGTTGTTGAAAATGTTTTATCATATATCAGAAACCAAGTTCCTAGTCGATTGGCAAATCAATGTTTTCAAAATGGCTAAGTTCCAGTAACAATTCAAATCGATTGCTAAATCGATTGGAATTGAACAAATTGGAACACTAGGACAAAGCAAATCGATTGACGAATTGATTCGTGCAATTTTGTGAAGTCCCAGAGACCAGTCCAATCAATTACCAAATCGATTGGAGTAATTGTTTCAGCTACAAACCAATTGCGAAATCGATTATGATGAAATATCAATCAATTATGGAATCGATTGTTTTGATCTCGTTGTTGGAACAAAACATTCGAAATCGATTATTCAATCGATGCTGATATGAACTTGTCTTAGTTTTCTGATTTATGAATTAACCCAATCGATTGGGAAATCGATTAAAGCATATGTTTTCAAGATTCAAGAAAAACAAGAAACACGAGAATCGATTGGCAAATCGATTGGAGTGTTTCTATGCGTTATAAAATTGATTGGCAAATCGATTTATATGTGTTTTTCTGAAACATAAAAACTGTCTCAAAACTGTTTTTCAAAAAAATGAACATAACTTTTGATTTGACATAGAATTCGAAACATTCCAAAAACAGAACCTTTGAGACTTTGAACTTTGATACACACAATACTTTGAGAAAACTTAACCATTTGGCAAACACTTATAGTTTGAACATCATTGTGTGATCAAGTCGCTTTTGTTAGAAAGATCTTGTGATCTTCTTTGTTGTCAATTTTCTGTAAAATTACATTGAAACCAAATTGTGTAAAAATCCAGTAGCTACACTGGTGGTTACCGTTCGTTGATGCTTGTGATCATTAAGAAGGAACCTCATTGCGATCTTGTGTGAGTTTGCCGGAATAACTCAAAGGATGCAATGGATGTATGTTAGAATCAGGATAGTTGGATAGATAGGCTAGTAGCTAGCTGGACAATCTGTAAAAGTACTATAGAAGATTCTAGTGAAAAAGGCTAAGATCAAGTTGATCTTGGGACTGGATGTAGGTTGTTTTACAAACAACCGAACCAAGATAAATTTATGAGTATCATTATTCTATCCCTTATCTTTTACTACATTGTTTGATTGATTAATGTTGATACATATTCTATTTGTTATTGATTGAAAGATTGAATATACATGTTGTATCTAGTTTGAATCATTAAACAATTACTGTGTATGTTATATTGTTAATTTGACATTACATGCAATTGTTATCCTTCTCCTAGAATCAATTCATTGGGACCTTGTTGAATAATCTTGAACTGTTTGACATTATTGTGAACATTCATTTAACTGTCATATACTTAATTCTTGCATTTAGAAGTCATATTTCCTTACAATTGGCATCAAGAGCCTGTACTTATTTTAGAGAAAACTCTCATATAAGTCATGACTTCGGTAGAATTCTTAGGTGAAGGTGCTTCACTTGCAAGGCCCCCTGCCTTTAATGGTGCGGCCTATATGTACTGGAAACAGCGTATGTTAATCTTTTACCTTCCCCAGTAACTACTAATCGATTAACAATATGACCGTTGAAGCTTTTTTACTAGCCGTTACGTCACATCATTATGTTAACCTTTTACCTTCCCCAGTAACGTTAAGATAAATCGATTGGCCCAATCGATTGTCACTTTAGAGAGTATGAAAACAACAGTGATCAATCGATTTTCAGCATAATTTACCTACACTAAATCGATTTTCACTCACAAGTTCTTGCATCTGCTTCAACTCTCTTTGCTGTTCATCACTCCTTTCACCACTGTTCTCTAACACACTCTACATACAACAATGGCAAGAATAAAACAGACCCAACCACGAACTCCATCACCATCACAATCCTCATCATTAAGTGGGAGAACTCCTTCACCTCCCCCAACTCTGTCTAAACGGGTTCCAGTCCCTACTCACAAAATTCTAGCCAAAGACAAAGGCAAAAGTATTGCTACTGATCAAGGAAAGACCAACAAAAGGAAGGAGCCACCAATAGAGAAACTTCTTGCGGATGCAATGAAGGAGATTGCTCGCAAGAAGAAGAAGAAGAAGAACCCTTCCTCAACTCCACAGAAGAAATATCCAACTAAAACAAAACCTGTAGATGTTTCTGAACTGCCTCCGGCTTTTCTTAAGAGAAAAATACATGAAGCACGCTACATGGACTTCGCTTACTTCGATCAAGACGGGTTCACATTTCAGGATCATCTGCGTTTTCACGGTTTAGAAGCGTTTCTCTCCTGCTCACTCGACTCGTATCCTAATCCGATTAGGGCTTTTTACTCATCATTCAAAATGAGTGAAGTTGGATTTAAAGCAACCGTAAAAGGGAAGAAGATTTCCATGACTTTTGAGGAATTCTCGAGTCTCTCGGGACTGCCTTATCATGGAAACTCAGTTGACGGATGCTCAGAAGTCAACGCTGTTGATGAAGGTTGGGAAGCATCACTGGATCGTCAAACAGCAGTGCAGGACCTGATGGTTGATAGTTTTGCTGAATCAGTAGCATTACCAATAAGCCAAATGAAGGTTTAGCAAATGATGCTGATGTACGCTCTAACCCGAATGCTTGTTCCAAGATCCGGAAATCATGTTGTTGTCCAACGATTGGATATTGTGTTGCTGTAGGGACTGTGCAAAGAGCTCAAGATGAGCTGGGCATGAGTTGTCCTCGGAAACATGTTAGAAGCTGCACAAGGGAAGCTGGTACTTCCATACCCCCAACTAATTACAAAGATTTTGGAGCATTTCAAAATCTCATTCAAGGGTGAAGAATCGACCAAGACCATCCTTACGTTTGGTGAATCTATTGTGAACCAGATGTAGCTGCGCACAGTGAATGGCATTTGGATGCGACCTCAAGCAAGTGCTGAACAAACCCAGCAAAATGCTGGAGCACCTGCTGCTGAGTCTGTTACAGCCATCTCTGACGTGCTTGCCAAATTGCTTGAGTTAATGGAAGCGCAGGCATCTCACAACACCAGAATGGAGGATGCATTACAGAAGCTTCAATCTGACTTTACACTGATTGCACAGGATGTGGCAGCAATCCAGGAACATCTAGGCATTAATTTGTCTTTCAGTGATGTTGTTGAGATTGGAAGACGGGCAACTGAAGAACCAACTCCGACACACGTAGATCTTGCTGAAACTCATGTTGAGGAGACACCTGCTGAGGGTAATACAGCGGTCTCAACCTCTTCCCCAGATAATAATGAGGACCAGCTCACCTTAGATGTTTAGGATTTCAGTTTTTCTTATGTTGTTCTATTTTGTTTGTTCTACCCTTTCTTTGTAATTGTATTACTGATGAATGAATATATTAAGCTGGATTTATGATCATATCGTTTGTTGCATTTCATATGTAGTATGTGCCATAATCTGTTTCTGTTTCTCATTGTTACAATTTGGTTTACAAACTGCTCCTGTTCCTAATCTATTCCAGTTTCAGTTTTGCTAGCAACTAAGGGGGAGCTTAGTTCTGAGTTTTTCTCTCCTTTACCTCTTTTTGACTTAACTGACAAAGGGGGAGAAAAATTTAAACTTGTAAATTGTACTAACTCAGTATGTCGTGCTACTTATGTTAAACTCTGATAATTATGCTCTGATACATATTAAGCTTGATAGTATGTTCTGATACTAGCTGTGCTTTTTGCCATTTACTCTGATATGTAATCACTTGCAAATTGCTCTGATACGTTTTCGTTTGGTTTATCTCTAACCCTTATTTCACTATACGAAAAGCATGGATACTCAGATTTAGGGGGAGCTTCACTAGACTGTCGTTATTACAATGTGTTCCTTTGAAATATTTCTCAAGTTAAAATTGCATGTTTGTCACTTAAATCAAAAAGGGGGAGATTGTTAGACATATGCTCGTTTTTTATATTATTGACAAACATACATCATCAAATAAATCTGACATTGTAAGCTGAGAAAAATTTCAGGAACAACAACTCAACCCTACAAACTTGAGACAATTGCTTGGAACTTAAGAAATCAACAAAAGGTTGAAGATTCACAAGCAAATCGATTAGTAAAGTCGATTCTGTAACAGGGTTGAATGAAATTATGCAGTCTGGGATTAGGCAATCGATTGGCAACATCGATTTGCACATTCTCTAAAAATCAAGTATGATATCAATCGATTAGGTGAACCGATTGGTACATTTATTAGAAAATGAATTGTGCAAGTCAGAGAGCCAGTTAAGCCTTAAATCGATTAGGCAAATCGATTGGTTAATTCACCAGGACTGAATTGATTGCTTACATCGATTAGACAAATTTATTGGTACATTTACTGAAATTAAAATGTGCAAGTCAGTAGCATGCCTTGCAAACTAATCGACTTGGCAAATCAATTGATCCAATCACATCTTTATTTTTGATTGTCTATATCAATTGGCATAATCGATTTCGAATGTCACAGAGCCAAACCAATAATGAGCAAATCGATTAGACAAATCGATTTACCCAAATTAACTTCAAAATGAATTTGGTCTGGGACATTCGCAATCGATTAGCACAATCCACTAACATACTTTAATTTGAAATAAGTTTGGCATTAATCGACTTGGTAAATTGATTGAATGAACCAAACAATGTAATGTGCTTCAGACTTAAATCCATAGTCGATTAGACACATCGATTATGTAGTTTTAAATCAACTCTGTAACTTGTCAAATCGGTTGGGCAAATCGATTTATGAAAATCACTGTGTCTCTGGAACTAGTGAAATCGATTGACCAAATCGATTGGTACAAAAGTTTTTAGAAACAGAGATGGATTAAGGACTATGTACATGTTTGAATCGATTGAGTACATTGATTGTTTTGATCTCGTTGTTGGAACAAAACACCACAAGTCGATTATGCACATCGATTCAAATATGAACATCCATCCAAGTCTGAAGAACTCAGTTAAACTAATCGATTAGGTAAATCGATTAGTATATGCAGTTTCAAGATTCAAGAAAAACAAGATTCGCGAAATCGATTGTACAAATCAATTAGTGTGCTTTGTAACTTTAAGGAATCGATTGGCCAAATCGATTCATGTGTTGTTTTTCCTGAAACTATATAAAATGCATTCACTCTATTCTTCTCATAACTTGTGAATAATATTTTTGATAATACACCTTCACAACATACACAATATACTACTAATCCTTTCTCAACTGATATTACTTTGAATATCTTTTTCAGCCTTGAACTATCTACATTGGTGATCAAAAAGGATTGAAAAAGACAAAATTGAGAAAGATAGCTTTGAGAAGAATGAAGATCAAGAACTTTGTATAATCGATCTATTTCAATTTCTGTAATTCAAATTCTATAACCAAATTACTTTGAGAAAATCCAGTTACAACTGGTGGTGATCTTCGAGGTTGAGGGCTATCAACAAGAAGACACTTGACTGTATTCTTGGTAGAGTTTATGGGATTTAAACTCGGGAATTTAGGGAAGGAAAGATAGAACAGGGAGAATAGTTTAAGATTGAGGTGAGGCACTGTGTAAAATCTGTAAACTGATTCTAAGAAGTTCTATTGGAAAGGCTAAGATCGGGTTTGATCTTAGGACTGGATGTAAGCCGTCACAAGGCGGCTGAACCAGTATAAATATATGCGTACACTTTTCTTTCCCTTATCTCGTTTAAATTTCTGCAATTATTGTGTTCTTGATATTGATTGAATGCATGATAAAGATTCTGTGATAAATGTCTTTGCATGACTAATTGTCTTGACATGGTTGTATGAAAATCAATATCTTGAATACTAATTGTTTTTGATGCATTTCTCCATATAATCAATAACTAATATTGTTTGACATTCATTAGAATTGATTATTAGGGACCTTCCATAATCTTGTGTTTTGTAAATTTACAATTTATGAAACTGCTGCGCATATTGTTAGAATAGAAATCTTTTTGCATATATTTCCGTAACACTGAGGTCATAATTACCATCACTCCTTACGAGTTATACAAGGGTAGGAAACCAAACATATCTTACTTTAGGGTCTTTGGATGTAAATGCTTTGTTTTAAACAATGGCAAAGAACATCTAGGTAAGTTTGATCCTAAGGCAGATGAGGGTATTTTCCTAGGGTATTCCCAAACTAGTAAAGCCTATAGAATCTACAACAAAAGGACCAAAACCATAGAAGAGTCTGTTCATGTAAAATTTGATGAACTATTTTCTGAAAATCTGAACAAGACTCCTTCTATAGTTGATACTCCTTTAGATGAAGTTGTAGAATCTGAACCACTAGAGACTGCTGAACCTGAACCTGAACCTCAAACCAACATGGACTGTGTTGAACCAATTAGGTTAGAAGATCTACCTAGAGAATGGAAGTTCATTAGAAATCATCCTATAGACAACATCATAGGAGATATCTCAAAGAGAGTGGCAACTAGGAAAAGCCTTAGGCAGTTCTGCAACTATACCGCCTTTGTTTCCCAACTAGAACCCAAAAATGTTAAGGATGCCCTCTTAGATGATGAGTGGATCATTGCTATGCAAGAGGAGTTGAACCAGTTTGAGAGAAACAATGTGTGGATCCTAGTTCCCAAACCAGCCAACAAACACATTATAGGAACCAGGTGGGTGTTCAGAAACAAAATGGATGAGAATGGTGTCATCACTAGAAACAAAGCTAGGCTAGTGGCCAAGGGGTATAACCAAGAGGAAGGGATAGACTATGATGAAAACTATGCCCCAGTTGCTTGACTAGAAGCCATTAGGATCTTGCTTGCTTTTGCTTGTATCATGGATTTCAAACTTTATCAAATGGATGTGAAAAGTGCCTTTCTTAATGGTGACATCCAAGAGGATGTGTTTGATAGCCAAACACCTGGTTTTGTAAATTCTGATTTTCCTAATCATGTGTACAAGCTAACAAAGGACCTCTATGAGTTGAAACAAGCTCCTAGAGCTTGGTATGAGAAGCTAAGTACTTTTCTCATTCAACAAAACTTTGTAAGAGGCAATGTTGATAAAACCCTTTTTATAAAAGCTAATGGAAAAGATATTTTGCTGGTCCAAGTTTATGTTGATTACATAATCTTTGGATCAACAAATAACAAGCTATGCAAAGACTTTGAAAATTTAATGAAAGGTAAATTTGAAATGTCAATGATGGGAGAACTCTCCTATTTTCTGGGATTTCAAATTAACCAAAGAAAGCTTGGTATTTTCATTAGCCAAACAAAGTATTGCAATGAATAAATAAAGAAGTTTTGCTTTGATAAGTATAAATCCATTGACACTCCAATGAGCTCAGCTTGTCACCTAGATAAGGATGAGATGGGAAAACCAGTAGATGTTACCAAGTATAGAGGCACGATAGGGTCATTACTTTACCTTACTGCAAGTAGGCCTGACATTATGTTCAGTGTCTGCATGTGTGCAAGTTTTCAGTCTAATCCAAAGGAATCTCATCTCAGTGCAGTAAAAAGGATTTTTAGATACCTTATAGAAACCAGAAACTTAGGTTTATGGTATCCTAAGGGATCAACCTGCACTTTGATTGGCTTCTCTGATTCAGACTTTGCAGGGTGCAAAATAGATAGAAAGAGCACCTCAGGCACCTTTCACTTACTAGGTAACTCCCTTGTCTCTTGGTATAGCAAGAAGCAAACAAGTATTGCTTTATCCACTGCTGAAGCTGAGTATATTGCAGCTGGCAGCTGCTGTGCTCAGATCCTTTGGATGAAACAGCACTTGTGTGACTTTGGAGTAGACTTAGGGACAGTGCCTATCATATGTGATAATACAAGTGCTATTTGTATTACCAAAAACCCAGTCACGCATTCTAGGACCAAGCATATAGAAATAAGGCATTATTTCATAAGGGATCAATTTCAGAATGGGAATATAAAGCTCGAATATGTCAATACAATTGATCAGCTGGCTGACATATTCGCTAAAGCTTTACCCACAGAAAGTTTCTTTCATATTAGAATGAAGCTAGGAATAGTTGATCAGAATGAAATCTGATACAGGTGCCCAATTGATTGCAAAATCGATTATGCTGTGGATTAACTGGAATTGTGCATCACGAAATCGATTTCATGGTCCTTTGTTTCCTTATGTTCTATTCTATTCCTAAATCCAATCGATTTGGAAATCGATTAGTTTGATTCCAGACTTCTGACTTGAGAAAATCTTCCTCGAAATCGATTTGGCAATCGATTTAATCAGTATTTTGTTATGGACTGAATCGATTAGGACATCGATGCTGAGATTGACTAGTTTATGGACTGATATAAGAAATTGTGTTTACTGATATGGAAATCGATTTGGAAATCGATTGAGTAAATAATGGAAATCGATTGGGAAATCAATTGACATTATTACTGTTGCCAGTTTTTACTAGCCGTTGAGAGGTAATTATGGCTCAATCGATTTCACTTCCCCAGTAACGGTAACCCAATCGATTGATCTATGCCCAAACTTACTTAAATCGATTTGGGAATCGAGTGTGAACAGTTCTATATAAACCGTCCTTAAACCCCAATCGATTACTTCATACTTTTTCCAGAAATTTTCTCACCAACTCTCAAACTTTCTTCAAAAATTCATCTCCCAACCTATCTATACTACTCATCTCCATCTAAAAATCAAAACTTTCTTAACCATGGCACGTGTTAAGCAAGTGTGTTCCAAAACCCCCTCTTTATCTTCATCTTCTTCCTCAAGTGGAAGAACTCCCTCTCCACCTCCTATTTCTAAACGTGTGCCTATTCCTACACACAAAATCCTTGCCAAGGACAAAGGCAAGGCTGTTGCTATTGATCAGGGCAAATCCAAGAAGAGAAAGGAGCCTCCAACGGAAAAGCTTATGGCTAATGCTACAAGAACTCCAGCTCCCAAGAAGAAGAAGACTGCTCCTTCCCCTCAGCTGAAACAAGCTCCACCTCAGAAGGAGAATAAGCTCATTAGAGCTTTCTACTCTTCTTTCAAGCTCAATGATGATGGCTTCAAAGCTGAAGTCAAAGGGAAAAGAATTTATATGTCTTTCGAAGAGTTCTCTACACTTTCTAGACTGCCCTTCCACGGCAAATCTATTGATGGCAGTTCAGAAGCCGACACTGCTGACGAAGGATGGGAAGCATTAGTTGATCGTCATACTGCAATTTAGGACTTGATGGTGGAAGGTTATGTGGAGTGTGTCGCATTACCCATCGGCCAGATGAAAGTCCAAGAATGCATGTTGATGTATGCCCTCACAGGGATGCTTGTTTCTCGTTCCAGTAATCACGCAGTGGTCCAAACATTGGACATTCTACTACTCTGGGGACTTTGCAAAGAGCTCAAGATGAGCTGGGCATGGATTGTACTCAAACACATGCAAGAGGCTGCACAAGGAAAGTTAGTACTTCCATATCCTCAGCTCATCACACGAGTTCTGAAGCATTTCAAAATCCCCTTAGCAAAAGAAGAATGTGCCAAAACTACCCTAACCTTTGGAGAGTCAATTGTGAACCAGATGCAATTGAAAAAGGTGAACGGGATTTGGATGCGACCTCAATCTGCTGCTGAACCAACTCAACCTGTTGCAGAACAACCAGCTGAGCAGAGTAGCGCATCATCTGCAATTCTAGCAAAGTTGCTAGAGTTTATGGAAACTCAAGCAGCTCATAATGCTAGAGTGGAATCAGCTCTGGTCAAGCTTCAGGTGCATCTGAACACGGTTTCACAGGATGTCTTGGCGATACAAGATCATCTCGGCCTCAAACTGTCGTTCAGCGACATTGCTGACATTGGCCGACAAGCAACTGGCGAACCTGCTCCCACACCCCTGGCTAGCCCTGCACCTCATGTTGAGGAGACACCTGTTGAGGTTCATACAGCGGTCTCTGCCTCATCCTTAGATAATAATGAGGATCAGCTTAGTTTAGGAGTTTAGGTGTTTAGGTTCTTTATTGCTTTGTATCTGTTTTTTTTTTTTTGTATTGCCTTGTACCTAATGAGTTTATATATATGAATATCTTTTTGTTCTTACTTTCTCTTTATTTTTTACTTTGTTATGCCTTTTTGCATGTAGTAACAAAGGGGGAGAAAATGTTTCAATTTAAACTTGTGTTTCAGTTTTATGATGCTATTTCTGAAATGAAAACCATTCTGATTTTACTGTTTTTGCTCTGTTACAATCACTAGTCACAGTCAATCTTGTTATGATGCTCTGATATTTCTTTACCCGCTGCAAATGAATTTGATAGTATGACTGCTGTTGCTATTGCTCTGATTGTTTTTATAACCTTACTCACAAAGCTCTGCAACTATGTTACTGAAATGCAATGTATAACTTTGATAATATTGCAGTAAGCATAGTGCCTTTTTGCACCGATGTTTTGCATGTTGTTTTTCAATAATTCATGCATGCAAAAACTCTGGGGGAGATTTATAATTAACTGTCTACTTATATACCTTGAAATGTGATAATCAAGTTTAACTTGTATGTTTGTTACTTATGCAAAAAGGGGGAAATTGTTGGACATAAGTTCCCCTGTGTTTAGTTTTGACATAATTAACAAACATACAATGTCTTGTGATTAAGCTAACTGTTTGAATCAAGTTGCATTTCAGGTAGAAACACACACACGCTGAACATAAGGACACAATGCTTGGAACGCATGGAATCAAGCTTGAAGTGAAGCATATGCTGGACAAAGTCAACTATGCTTTTGTGTCTTTGGTGATTGTGTTTATTAGGCTTTAGACTTATCATACATGAGTTCATGCATAAGTGTTGCCAAGATTTAAAATGTTTTTGAATTGAACTTAGTAAACAACATCGATTGACTAATCAATTGACTAATCCATTGGGCAATCGATTGATTGACTCAGGAGTAAAGTTATCACTGATCCAATCGATTGGTAAATCGATTTCGTGAAGGATCTCAGTGAAACTTGAACTCTGAGTGCAAAGCAATTGATTGGATAATCGATTCATGAATCAATTGAGTAATCGATTGTGTGAGTTACAGGGGCAAGTCGCAAGTTTATAAATCGATTGTGCAATCGATTTCGAGCATAAGTTGTTTCTGACTTAACCTCTGTAACATACCAATCGATTGGGCAATCAATTGGAACATCAATTGATGAATCGATTGAATGAGACATAGAGTCAAAAATCCTTAAACCAAATCGATTGGACAAAAGTTTTTCTAAGTCAGTAGCTCTGTGACAAAGCCAATTGATTGAGACATCAATTGAAGTTTATTTCCTGACTTGCAAAACATATACCAATCGATTGACAAATCGATTGGGTGTTGAAAATGTTTTATCATATATCAAAAACCAAGTTCCTAGTCGATTGGCAAATCAATGTTTTCAAAATGGCTAAGTTCCAGTAACAATTAAAATCGATTGCTAAATCGATTGGAATTGAACAAACTAGAACAGTGGGACAAAGCAAATCGATTGACGAATCGACTCGTGCAATTTTGTGAAGTCCCAGAGACCAGTTCAATCGATTACCAAATCGATTGGAGTAATTGTTTCAGTTACAGACCAATTGCCAAATCGATTATGATGAAATATCAATCGATTGTGGAATCGATTGTTTTGATCTCGTTGTTGGAACAAAACATTCAAAATCGATTACTCAATCGATGCTGATATGAACTTGTCTCAGTTTTCTGATTTATGAATTAACACAATCGATTGGAAAATCGACTGATGCATATGTTTTCAAGATTCAAGAAAAACAAGAAACACGAGAATCGATTGGCAAATTGATTGGAGTGTTTCTATGCTTTATAAAATCGATTGGCAAATCGATTTATATTTGTTTTTCTGAAACATATAAAAACTGTCTCAAAACTGTTTTTCAAAAAAATGAACATAACTTTTGATTTGACATAGAATTCGAAACATTCCAAAAACAGAACCTTTGAGACTTTGAACTTTGATACACACAATACTTTGAGAAAACTTAACCATTTGGCAAACACTTATAGTTTGAACATCATTGTGTGATCAAGTCGCTTTTGTTAGAAAGATCTTGTGATCTTCTTTGTTGTAAATTTTCTGTAAAATTACATTGAAACCAAATTGTGTAAAAATCCAGTAGCTACACTGGTGGTTACCGTTCGTTGATGCTTGTGATCATCAAGAAGGAACCTCATTGCGATCTTGTGTGAGTTTGCCGGAATAACTCAAAGGATGCAATGGATGTATGTTAGAATCAAGATAGTTGGATAGATAGGCTAGGAGCTAGCTGGACAATCTGTAAAAGTACTATAGAAGATTCTAGTGAAAAAGGCTAAGATCAAGTTGATCTTGGGACTGGATGTAGGTTGTTTTACAAACAACCGAACCAGGATAAATTTCTGAGTATCATTCTTCTATCCCTTATCTTTTACTACATTGTTTGATTGATTAATGTTGATACATATTCTATCTGTTATTGATTGAAAGATTGAATATACATGATGTATCTAGTTTGAATCATTAAACAATTACTGTGTATGTTATATTGTTAATTTGACATTACATGCAATTGTTATCCTTCTCCTAGAATCAATTCATTGGGACCTTGTTGAATAATCTTGAACTGTTTGACATTATTGTGAACATTCATTTAACTGTCATATACTTAATTCTTGCATTTAGAAGTCATATTTCCTTACAAAATTAAGATATATTTTATTACTAAAAACAATTAGCATCACGGATGTTATCTAAATCTTAAATTAGGAAGATCTCGTAACTCACTCAACACTTTCAAAGGGTATTGAATTTTAGGTATAACTATATATTTTTATTATATTGATAATTATATTACGTAGCACAAAATGGGTCACAAATATAAATTGAAATATTTACTTACTTACTCAAGAACGATACAGGTCTCATACCAATTAAATTATTAACGTTTTTACATAATAATATATTTTATATTTACGCAGGGAGGATATTCTGGATCAAACTGTCAAAAAAACCATCTATTATATATCTATTTATGAATTATTTTTATGCCAACTTGTTTAATGTTTACTTTTCAGAATTAAAGCACATTTAAACTATTTTATTTAATTTTACCATAATTTGCTGGTAGGATTATGTTTGGGATATCAATTTTGGGATAATTGAAAGTTATTATAGTGTAATATTAATATTTTTTAGTAAAAAAAATCTTAAGATTTGACAAATCACTAAACAAATAAAAAACGTTTCAATATGAAAATTGTTTTTATGAATTGTAATATAGAGAGAATTTTATTTTTCTCTATAAATAAGTCAAAATTATTTTAATGTACCATTAACTATAACATATTAACATTGTTTTTCTTCGCAAACCAAGTTTGGTTATCAAGTGGAAACTATAATGAAGATGTTCTTGAAGTTTGTAATCTTTTTGGTTGCTATTGTGTGTGCTCATAATGGCAATGTACAAGCAAGTTTACCACCTTGTTGTGGAAGACGAACAATAGAATGTGTGCCAATGATATGTACTAACCCTCCTTGTTGCAAACCCAACCGTCCACCACCAAGTGAAAGGAAACAATAAAAGTTTGAACCTAAGTGTTATTCTTATTCCAATTCATTTGTGTTCGAGAAAAGCACATCTCGTATGTAATAATTACATTAATAAGATTGGTTCATAAAGCATGACTTTTATTTTTTTGCAAATTAAAAATTTTATTGTTTAGTATTGGTTTATTGTTTTTAATTTTATTTGACTTCTTTGTATGTTCGATGGATATATCTTAGATTTGATTTAATTCAAATTTGTATATTCTTTTGGGTTTTAATATTTGATTTTAATTGGAATTTTTCAAAAAAATTAGTTTAGAATGGACTATTATAAAACACTTTTTCAATATGTCCTGTGTGAAAATGAAAAGTAAAAACTTCTGAAAATTTGAGAAAGTGCTTTTTTCAAAAGCGCTTTGAGAAGTATGAAAGTAAAAATAAAACAAGAAAAGATATATATCTCCTCGCATAGCTTGTCACAGAAACAAGAAATTGAAAACAAGTCTTTGAAATCATGAACCTTTTTCCCATAATTACTCATAAAATCGATCAAGATCAAAAACAGTTTCATCCCTCGACAAAACAATAAAATCAATTTAACTTTATTATCTTATCTTAATGATGCATGAAATTTTCATAGATTCGTTAACTTTATTTTGCTACCTTGTTTTGTGGTCCTCTTTTGTATTTATGTTCTCACGATATAAATGTACTTCTAAGTCAAACTTGATGATTCGTGATAGTATATTAGAAAATTATGACTTGTACTATTATGTTACAATTAAAACTTTGTAATGAATATCATGATTGCATAGATTATTAAATTGGAGTATTCTAAATAAATCACAGTTGTTTTTTTTTTACATGTTCAAATTTTACTAGTGATAATTCGTTATTAGTTTAGGTATGACTCTATGTATTTTGTTGCACATAAGTTTTTAAATAAGACTTGAATATCCTAAATGCTTTGAATAGAAATATATATAGGACCATAGCATTTGGGAACATGTTTTTAACTTTTTAGTTTGGTATTTTAAAAGCTCTTTATAGTTTAGATTAATATTTTTAGTTTGTTTCTAAACTTTGGGTCGAATTTGAATTATAACTTTATTATTTGCATTTTAATTTTATTATTTGTATTTTGACTCTTTCTTGCTCTGTAGGTCATCACTTGAGTTCTGCATATTGGATTGGCCCACTTTGTTCAATGATGCTTTTGAGACTTACAAAACATATGACTAGTGCCAAATAGTAGGAACAACAATCACTCGTAGGAGTGAGATGCCTCAATAATCTATGTTTTTCGGTGAAGTATTTGATGTGTGGGGCATTGACTTTATGAGTCATTTTCCTGTATCTCTTGGTTATGTTTGTATTTAACTAGTTGTTGATTATATTTCGAAATGGGTGGAAGCAATACCCACTAGGACTAATGATTCTAAAGTTGTTGCAGGTTTTATCAGATCAAATATTTTTTGCAGGTTTTATCAGATCAAATATTTTTTGCAGGTTTGGAATACCCTGAGCCATCATAAGTGATCAAGGCAATCATTTTTGCAATCGTACCATAAACGCTTTGCTTTGCAACTATGGGCATGCTGAAGTCTCAAATAGGGAAATCAAACAGATCTTAGAAAAGATGGTGCAGCCAAACAGGAAAGACTGGAGCCACCGACTTGAAGAAGCTCTTTGGGCTCATAGAACGACCTACAAAACACTAATAGGAATTTCCCCTTATCGACTTGTGTTTGGTAAGGCATGCCACCTCCCATTAGAAATAGAGCATCGTGCTTATTGGCAGGGGCGGAGCTTCATTGGGACAAGGGGGGACCGCGGCCACCTAAAATAAAATAAAATTTATAGGTACATTGACTAACATGTCCATATTAAAACAAAAATTACAACAATACCTAAACCTACTTCAATTTTCTCTTTCTTCCTCTATCTTTCTTCCTCTCTCTCTCTTCCATCCAGCCTTCCTCTCTCCCTCTCTCCCTCTCTCCCTCTCTCCCTCTTGCTTACAAGTTACTGCCTTCCTCTCTCCCTCCTTCATAATCAGATTCACGAATCAATCATGACATACCTGCGGCCGCCTCTCCAGATCACTCCTCTGCCAAATCACGAATCGCTCGTCTACTCGATGCGGCCCTGCAACCGTTGTGCCTAACTGCCTCCGTTTGTGGCTATTATTTACTGCCTTTCTACTCGCCGCAACCTCACCAATCATATGTCTCTAGATCGTGTTGTTGCTTTGTTCAAAATGTTCGAATTTCTATTTTGGTATTTCTGATTTTTGTTTGCTAGTTTTGATTTTTGTTAGGTTTGATTTTTGTTAGCATTAATTCGTCTGGTCTGAAAATATAGATTTCTGTCCTTTTTTGTCGAGGGGTAAGAAAATCGCTTGAAAATTCCAGATGAAATCGAGGATCTAGAGACTCTTATAGCATTCTTCTCCTAAATTGTTAACTATGTTCCGAGTTTTGTGTCGGATTTCCATTACTAGCCATTGTTTTGTTCAAAAACCGAATTTTTGTCAATTTTAGTCGGGTGGTACGAATATCACCCGAAAATACCAGATGAAATCGAGGACCGGAAGACCCTTATATAATTCTTTTCCAAAATATATAAAGTGTTTAGGATTCCGGGTCAGATTTCAAGCACTAGCCATCGTCTGGTCCGAAAATACAGATTTTGGTCCATTTTTTCGAGGGGTACGAAAATTGCCCGAAAAGTCCGAATAAAATTGATGACCGAGAGACCCTTATAGCATTCTTCTTATAAATTTATAACTATTTTTGGTTCCATGTCAAATTTCAAACACTAGCCATCGTCTAGTACGAAAATACGAATTTCAATCCATTTTAGTCTAGTGGTATGAAAATCGCCCGAAAGGTCCAGATGTAGTCGAGGACTAGGAGACCCTTAAAGCATTCTTCTCCAAAATGTATTACTATGTTTCAGGTTCTGTGTCGGGTGGTATGAAAATCGCTCGAAAAGTCCAGATCAAATCGAGGACAGAGAGTCCCTTATAACATTCTTCTCCAAAATTTATAACTGTGTTTCAGGTTCTGTGTCAAATTTCAAACACTAGCCCTCGTCTGTTCTGGAAATACAGATTTCCGTCCATTTTTGTACGGTGGTACGAAAATCTCTAGAAAAGTCCATATGAAATCAAGGATTCGGAAACCCCTATAGCATTTTGCTCCAAAATTTATAACTTTGTTTCAGGTTCCGCGGCAGATTTCAAACACTAGCTATCGTCTGGTCCAAAAATACAGATTTTGGTCCATTTTTGTCGAGAGGAACTAAAATTGCTCGAAAAGTCCAAATGAAATAGAGGAGAAGAAGATTCTTGTAGCATTCTTCTCCTAAATTTATAAATAAGTTTGGGGTGATGCGTAAGATTTCAAACACTAGCCATTGTTTTGTCCGAAAATACGAATTTTGGTCCATATTTGTTAGAGGTACCAAAACCGCCTAAAAAGTCAAGATCAAATCGAGGACCGAGAGACCCTTATAGCATTCTTCTCCAAAATTTATAAATGTGTTTCGGGTTCTACGTCAAATTTCAAACACTAGCCCTCGTCTAGTATGAAAATACATATTTCTATTCATTTTTGTTAGGTGGTACGAAAGTCGCCTAAAAAGTCCAGATGAAATCAAGGACCATAAGACTCTTATAACATTCTTCTCCTAAATTTATAAATGAATATTGGGTTCCGCGTCATATTTCAAACACTAGCCATCGTCTTGTTGGAAATTACGGATTTCGGTCCATTTTTGTCGAAGTGAATGTAAATCGCCTGAATACTCTAGATGAAAATGAGGATCGGGTGACCCTTATAGCATTCTTCTCCTAAATATATAACAATGTTTCTCATTTCGGGTCAGATTTCAAACACTAGCCATCCTCTGGTATGAAAATACAGATTTTGGTCCATTTTTTTCGTGGGGTACGAAAATTTCCTAAAAAGTCCAGATGAAATCGGTTTCTGCGTCATAATACAAACACAAGCCTTTGTCTTGTTCGAAGATATGGATTTCGGTCCATTTTAGTCGGGTGGTAGGAAAATCGCCCCAAAAGTACAGATGAAATCGAGGACCTGGAGAACCTTAAAGCATTCCTCTCCTAAATATATAACAGTGTTTCGAGTTCAGCATCAGATATCAAACACTACCCATCGTCTGTTCCAAAAATATGAATTTCGGTCCATTTTAGTCGAGAGTCCCTTATAGCATTCTTCTCCTAAATATATAATAGATTCGGATCTTGTGTCAGATTTCAAACACTAGCCATCGTCTGGTCCGGAAATATAGATTTAAATCAATTTTAGTCTAGTGGTATGAATATCTCCCGAAAAGTCCAGATGAAATCGAGTACTGGGAGACCCTTATAGAATTCTTCTCCTAAATTTATAAATGTGTTTCAGATTCCATATAATACCACTAGTTTTGATACAAAAGTCTTGATAATATCATCACAACATCACATTTCAAACACTAGCCATTGTCTTGTTCGAAAATACAAATTTCTTTCCATTTTTGTCAGGTGGTATGAAAATAGCCCAAAAAGTCCAAATAAAATTGAGGACCAGGAAACCATTATAGCATTCTTTTCCTAAATTTATAACAGTATTTCAGGTTTCGCGTCAAATTTCAAACATTATCCCTCTACTTGTCCAAAAATACAGATTTCGTTCTATTTTTGTTGAGTGTTACTAAAATCGATCTAAAAGTCCAAATGAAATCGAGGACCGAGAATCCCTTATAGCATTCTTCTCCTTAATATATAACCTTGTATCGGGTTCCGCGTCAGATTTCAACACTAGCCATCGTCTGGTCTGAAAATACCTATTTTGATCAATTTTTGTCGAGGGGTACGAAACTCGCCCGAAAAGTCTAGATGAAATCGAGGACCGCGAGACCCTTATAGCAATCTTCTTCTAAATTTATAATTTTGTTTTGGGTTCAGCGTCAAATTTTAAACACTAGCCATCGTCTAGTTCGAAAATATGATTTTAGTCAATTTTTGTGGTGTGGTACGAAAGTCGCCCTAAACGTCAAGATGAAATCGAAGACCGGAAGACCCATATAGCATTCTTCTAATAAAGATATAACAGTATTTCGGGTTTCGCGTTAGATTTCAATCATTAGCCATCTTCTTGTTAGAAAATACATATATTGATCCATTTTTGTCGAGGCGTACAAAAATTTCCTAAAAAGTCCAGATGAAATTGAGGACCGAGAGACCCTTATAGCATTCTTCTTCTAAATATATAAATGTGTTTTAGGTTCTGCATAAGATTTCAAACACTAGCCATCATCTTGTTCGAAAACACGTATATCGGTCGATTTTAGTCGGGTGGCACGAAAATTGCCCGAAATGGCCAGATGAAATCAAGGACTAGAAGAGTCTTATAGCATTTTTCTCCTAAATTTACAATTGCGCTTCAAGTTCTGCGTTAGATTTCAAACACTAGCCAACATCATGTTCGAAAATACGGATTTCGATCCATTTTAGTCGGGTGGTACCAAAATTGCCCAAAAAGTCCAAATGAAATATGTTATTACTTTATTTCACAACTCAATTTTGTTATATGTTATTATTATTTTCGTTATTTAATACAACTACAAAATGAAGATAATAATAACATATAATATAATAGAGTTGTCATATAAATATATAATTATTATTTTATTTGACAACTCTATTTTATTATATAATACTATTATCTTCTTCATGTAGTTGTACTTTATAACGAATATAATAGAAATATATAATAAAATAGAGTTGTCTAATCAAGTAATAATTACATATTTATTTGACAACTTTATTTTGTTATATATTGTTGTTATCTTTGTTTTATAGTTTTAGTTCCTAACGAAGATGATAATAACATATAATAAAATACAATTGTCAAATAAATATGTAATTATTTGTTTATTTGACAACTCAATTTTGTTCTATGTTATTATTATCACCGATTTATAGTTCTACGTCATAACTAAGATAATAATAATATATAATAAAATAGAGTTGTCAAGTAAAGTACTAATTATATTTTTGTTTGACAACTCAATTTTTTTTATATGTTTTTATTATTTTCGTTTTGTAATTGTATTAAATAATGAAA
>JBBPBS010001130.1:6458881-6470370 GCA_037974835.1 Cicer judaicum
AAATAAAGTAATAAATACATATTTATTTGATAAACTCAATTTATTATATGTTATTATTATCTTCGTAAAGTAATAAAACAATAAAACGAATATAATAATAACATATAATAAAATAGTGTTTTCAAATAATGTAATAATTACTTATTTGTTAGACAACGCTATTTTATTAAATATTATTATTATCTTCTTTTTGTAGTTGTACTCAATAACAAAGATAATAATAACATATAATAAATAGAGTTGTCAAATAAGTAAATTATTTCATTTTTATTTTTACAACTCAATTTTGTTATATTTTATTATTATCTTTGTTATTAGGTACAACTACAAAACGAAGATAATAATAACATCTAATAAAATAGTGTTGTCAATGTTACTTTATTTGAAAACTCTATTTTATTAAATGTTATTATTATATTCGTTTTATAGTTGTACATAATAACGAAAATTGTAATAACATATAACACAATTGAACTATTAAATAAATATGTAATTATTACTTTATTTGACAACTATATTTTCATATATGTTATTATTATCTTCATAATATAGTTGTACTACATGACGAAGACAATAATAACATATAATAAAATAGTGTTGTCAAATAAAGTAATAGTTACTTATTTATTAGACAACTCTATTTTATTAAAAATAATTATTATCTTTGTTTTGTAGTTGTACTTCATAACGAAAATAATAATAACATATAATAAATCTGTATTTTTGGACTAGAAAATGGCTAGTGTTTGAAATCTAAAGCGGAACCCGAATAACTGATATATATTTAGGAGAAGAATGCTTTGAGGGTCTCTCGGTGCTCGATTTCATTTGGACTTTTCGGCGATTTTCGTACTACACGACAAAAATGTACCCAAATTCGTATTTTCGAACAAGACGTTCCTAGTGTTTGAAATCAGACGCGAAACCTGAAACACATTAAAAATTTAGGAGATGAATGCTATAAGAGTCTCTTGGTCTTCGATTTCATCTGGACATTTCTAGCAATTTTCGTACCACCCGACTAAAATGGACCGATATCCGTGTTTTTAAAAAAAATGATGGCTAGTGTTTGAATTATGAATTGGAACCCGAAACACAATTACAAATTTAAAGGAAGAATGTTATAAGGGTCTCTAGGTCCTCGATTTCTTCTGGACTTTTCGGGTGATTTTCATATCCCTCTACAAAAATGGATCAAAATCTGTATTTTCGGACCAGACAATGGCTAGTGTTTGAAATCTGATGCAGAACCTGAAACACTGTTATATATTTAGGAGAAGAATTCTATAAGTGTATCCCGGGCCTCGACTTCATCTGGACTATTCCGGTGATTTTCGTACCACCCGAAAAAAATGACTGAAATTCGTATTTTCGAACAAGACGATGGCTAGTGTTTGAAATATCACTCAAAAACCGAAGCACATTTATAATTTAGAAGAAGAATGCTATAAGGGTGTCTTGGTCCTCGATTTCATCTGGACTTTTGGGGCGATTTTCGTACCACCCGACAAAAATGGACCGAAATTTGTATTTTCAAACAAGACGATGGGTAGTGTTTGAACACTGACGCAAAACCCAAACCATAATTATAAATTTAGGACAAGACGATGGCTAGTGTTTGAAATGTGACGCGGTACCTGAAACACTGTTATATATTTAGGAGAAAAATCCAATAAGGATCTCTCGGTCCTCGATTTCATCTAGACTTTTCGGTGATTTTCATACCACCTAACAAAAATGGAGAGAAATCTGTATTTTCGTACAAGACGATGGCTAGTGTTTGAAATCTTACGCGGAACCAGAAACACATTTATAACTTTAGGAGAAGTATGCTATAAGAGTCTCCTGGACCTGGATTTCATTTGGACATTTCCAACGATATTCGTACCACACGACTAAAATGCACTGATATCTGTGTTTTTGAACAAAATGATGGCAAGTGTTTGAAATATGATGCGGAACCTAAAACAAAGTTACAAATTTCGAAGAAAAATTCTATAAGGGTCTCTGGCTCCTCGATTTCATCTGGACTTTTCGGGCGATTTCCGTACACCTCTACAAAAGTGGACCAAAATCTGTATATTCGGACCAGTCAATGGGTAGTGTTTGAAATTTGATGCAGATCCCGAAACACTGTTATATAATTAGGAGAAGAATTCTATAAGGGTCTCCCGGTCCTCGATTTCATATGGACTATTCGGGCGAGTTTCGTACCACTCGACAAAAAACCGTATTTTCGAACAAGATGATGGCTTGTGTTTGAAAGCTGACGCAGAACCAGATACTCATTTATAAATTTAGAAGAAGAATGCTATGAGGGTCTCTCGAACCTTGATTTCATTAGGACTTTTTGGGCAATTTTCATACCCCTCGACAAAAATTGACCAAAATCGTATTTTTGAACAAGACGATTGCTAGTGTTTGAAATTTGAAGCGAAAACCGAAACTTTGTTATGTATTAAGGAGAAGAATCATGTAAGCGTCGCTTGGTCCTCGAAGAATGATATAGTGTTTGAATCTGACGCATAACGCAAAACACTGTTATATATTTAGGAGAAGAATGTTGTAAGGGTCTCTCGGTCCTCAATTTCATTTGGAGTTTTCGAGCAATTTCCGTACTACCCGACAAAATGGACCGAAATTTGTATTTTCGGACCAGACGAGGGCTAGTGTTTGAAATTTAATGCAGAACCCAAAACACAGTTATAAATTTTGAAGAAGAATGTTATAAGGGTCTCCCAGTCCTCGATTTCATTTGGGCTTTTCGGGCAATTTTTGTATCACCTAACTAAAATGGACCGACATCCGTATTTTCGAACAAGACGATGGCTAGTGTTTGGAATCGCACGCGAAACCTGATACGTAATTGTAAATTTTGGAGAAAAATGCTATAAGAGTTTTCTAGTCCTCGATTTCACCTAAACATTTCGGGTAATTTTCGTGCCACCTGACTAAAATGGACCGATATACGTATTTTCGAACAAGATGATGGCTAGTATTTGAAAAATGACACGAAACCTGAAACACAATTATAAATTTAGAAGAAGAATGCTATAAGGATCTCTCGGTCCTAGATTTCATCGAGACTTTTTGGGCGTTTTTGTACCCCTCGACCAAAATAGACCAGTATCTGTATTTCCTGACTAGACGATGACTAGTGTTTGAAATCTGACGCAGAACTCGAAGCACTATTATATATTTAGAAGAAGAATGATATAAGGGTCTCCTGGTCTGCGAATCATCTGGACTTTTAGGGCGATTTTCGTAATACACGACAAAAATGGAACGAAATCCATATTTTCGAACAAGACGATGGCTAGTGTTTGAAATCTGACGCAAAATCCAAAACACAATGATAAATTTAGAAGAAGAATGCTATAAGGGTCTCTCGGTCCTCGATTTCATCTGGACTTTTCGAACGAGTTTCATACCCCTCGACAAAAATTGACCAAAATATGTATTTTTGGACCACATGATGGCTGGTGTTTGAAATCAGACGCGGAACACGAAACACAATTATATATTAAGGAGAAGAATTATATAAGGGTTTCCCGGTCCTCGATTTCATTTGGACTTTTGGATCGATTTTCTTAACACTCAACAAAAATGGACCCAAATCTGTATTTTCGAACCAGAAGAGGGCTAGTGTTTGAAATTTGACACGGAACCTAAAATACTGTTATAAATTTAGGAGAAGAATACTATAAGGGTTTCCCAGTCCTCGATTTCATCTAGACTTTTCTAGCAATTTTCGTACCACTCGACAAAAATTGAAAGAAATTTGTATTTTCGAACAAGACAATGGCTAGTGTTTAAAATTTGTCGTTGTGAAGCTTTTATCAGGACTTTTGTATCAAAACTAGTGGTATTATATGGAATCTGAAACACATTTATAAATTTAGGATTAAAATTCTTTAAGGGTATCCCGGTCTCGATTTCATGAGGACTTTTCGGGCAATTTTCATACCACTAGACTAAAATGGATTGAAATCCGTATTTTCATACCAGACGATGGCTAGTGTTTGAAATTTGACATGGAACCTGAAATACAGTTATACATTTAGAAGAAGAATGTTATAAAGGGTCTCTCGTTTGTCGATTTCATATGGACCTTTCGGACGATTTTCATACCCCTCGACAAAAATGGACCAAAATCTATATTTTCAGACCTAACGACGACTAGTGTTTGAAATTTGACACGGAATCCAAAACACTGTTATATATTTAGGAGAAGAATGATATAAGGGTCTCCAGGTCCTGGCTTCATCTCGTAATTTCCAGTGATTTTCGTACCATCCGACTAAAATGGACCGAAATTCGTATTTTTGAACAAAACAATGGCTAATGTTTGAAATCCGACATGGAACTCGGAACACAGTTATAAATTTAGGAGAAGAATTCTATAAGGGTCTCTCGGTCCTCGATTTCATCTGGACTTTTCAGGCAATTTTCTTACCCCTCGACATAAAAGGACCGAAATCTATATTTTCGGACCAAACCACGGCAAGTGTTTGAAATCTGGCGCGGAATCTGAAACTTGATTATAAAATTCGGAGAAGAATGCTATAAGCGTTACTAGGTCCTCGATTTCACCAGGTCTTTTCGAGCGATTTTCGTATCACCCGACAAAGATGTGACACCCTAAATCCCAAAATAACATTTGTAATAATATATACTAAATTATTTAAAGAAAACTTGCAGCGGATAAAGAAATTTGTTAAAGAGAATAAAAATTTAATATCTAATTTAGGATATCACGTTTCTCAAAAATAAAAACACTTTAAACTTATTTTGTCAATTAAAATAGTGCAATCTCGATAAGCTTGATTTAAGTATAATTACTTGATTTAATTCTAAAAACTTACTAGTACTTCTAAGGTTTTCGTACAAAAATTTGATTCAAATTAAATAAGTAAAATACAAATCAAAACCCTTATTCCCGGTATCACCTATAAGAGCGGGGTTCCTCCCAAACTTGAACTTCAAGTTTCATTAACCTGTAATAACTGCGATTTTGCAAACGCAGGGCCCAGCCAGTCAAACACAAACAACGAAGGAGGTGAGTTTTGAAATCATGTTAATAGTATAATATGAGTAAGAAGAACACGCAAACAATCATAATAGAACCGTATCATAATCACTTTACGATATATCAAAATATTTAATTAAATAGTATCATACTATAACATCAAAGTCACTCAAGTAAAATAATCATCTCATTATAATATGCATCAAATCATCTAATTAATATTACCTTTGAAACACATCAATCACAACAAAACAATCACAAGGAAATGCAATGCTATGCATGAGCTTAGTCTCTACTTCACAGTGTGGTACCATTCTAACTCTAAAGTACTTGGTTAGGAGGTCATGATACTATGCCACCATCTCGGTGGACGGACAATTCAAATTGGCCCTGTCCTCATAGATCCCCTCAACTCAACCCGAGACACATATACGTGACAGTCGAGGTAAACGTGTGTTGCAAGTTAGCTCCCCACATTTGGAGTGATACCTCCAAGTCACCTAGGAATTCCCCACCGGAATACCTCCAAGGTCTAACAATCTTGCCTTAAGGCTCGACAGCAGACCGCCACGATCAGGCTCATTCAGTTGTACTTCCCCAGAATCACTAGGCTTGTCAAGCCCTACCTATATGATGACAAAATAATCTCCACTTCACAAATTCACAATATTTATTTTCTCCCCCCGTTAGCTTACACTACTCCATTAAGAGCACCATATTTAAGAATCATCATTATCTCATCAAGTATGGGGAACTTCAATATTTTCATCACAATTTTATAATATCATTAATCATAAATAATCATGATCATCGTATAAACTCATCACAATTTTATAACATCACTATCATCAATCAAAAGTCATCATTATCATCACGTAAGCATATATCAAACCATGCATCCATATTTTATTATCACATCACATAATTTCATCTAATCAAACATGTACACATAATTTCATTCAACATCCAACATCACAATAATAACAAATATCAACTACCACACAAGTATCGAAAATTAAATCAATCAACACCTTATAAAAATTTATATTTCACATTTTAATCTCACAATTCTCATATTTCAAATTAATCAATTTATCTCTCAAAGGGCTACTGCCGTACGTAGCGAGCCCCGAATGAATCGTTGGGAAATACGGTTTTCCCGTTCATCTCACAATATATTATACTCATGACTTCAAACGCTCTCTCACCCCTTACCTTATTTTGACGCTTTCACACACAATTACGATTCCACGAGCAAATAACCTTTGTTCATTGACTCTTTGTCCTTCAATCGATCTAACTCGATAGTTTTTGGGTAAACATTAAAAATAAATTATGAGAAGATATTCTAAAAACTAATTTTGAAAATCGGTCAAAGAAAATTACCATAAATCAGAAAAATAAGTAAAACAACATACTGTAATTTGGACGAAAACAGAGAAACTATTCTGAGACAGTTATAGATCGCCGATGCCAAACGATACGATTATTGTTGGTTTCCTCTTGATATGAGTGGTGCTGGCTGTAAGCTTCCTTCCTTGTTCTTTTATTTTATTTTATTGGCAATTAGGATTCATATATGAATGAAACCCATTGGTCTCCTTTTAGGTTTTAATAATTTTATTTTATTTATTTTTTTAAAACACAATTTCATTAATAAAGTATAATTACTCTTTCAAAACTACTAATTTATAAATAAAAATAATTAATCTTTTAAAATACATTAATAATAAAAATCTCATTTAAAATAATCCCTATAATAATATTTAGTTTTTTTTTCAAATACTCAAATCAAAATATAACCATCATTAGAGAATAGTCGAAATTATTAAATAAATAAATATAATATCACACTTTATATTAATTACTAAATCTTACTAATTATATATAAAATCACAATGTCATAGCAAGTATATAAAAATAAAGTAAATCAAACACAATATCACTACGATATCAAGATAATTATTTATAGAATAAACAATTAAAATAAGATATGTTTAGAAATAATTAAAATATAAATATGTACACACTTAACATTAGTCAAACATATAAGAAAATATCATATTAATTACCAACTCACATATACACTTAAAATCATATAAAATCTTGTTCTTTAAAATATTACACTAAAATACTATTATTTTTAGAAAAATATATAAAATAATAAAATAAAATATTTATTATTTATATTGCCCATTAAATATAATATCTGTCAAACTAACACATCATAGAAAACATTCCTATCACAAAAATTACTCACAAAATTTATCAACATATATTCTAAAATAATTTTAACATCAAATTAAATATTTCAAATCCTATTTAATTAATAAAATAGTTTATTATCAAATTTAGGGTGTTACAAAAGACATACTAAAATTTGTATTTTCAGACCAGACGATGGCTAGTTCTTGAAATCTAGCGCGAAACCCGAAACACAATTATAAATTTTCTAAAAGAATGCTATAATGGTCTCTCGGTCCTGGATTTCATCTGGACTTTTCGGGCGATTTCGTACCCCTCGACAAAAATGGACTAAAATCTTTATTTTTGGACAGACTTTGACTAGTGTTTGAAATCAAGCACGGAACTCGAAACACAGTTATAAATTTTAGAGATGAATGCTATAAGGGTCTCCCGGTCCTCGATTTCATTTGGACTTTTTGGGCGATTTTCATACGATCCACCCAAAATGGTCCGAAATCCGTATTTTCAAAAAAGACTATGGCTAGTATTTGAAATCTGATACGGAACCTGAAACACAGTTATAAATTTTGGAGAAGAATGATATAGGGACTCTCGGTCCTAGATTTCATGTGGACTTTCTGGGCGATTTTCGTACTACCCGACTAAAATCGACCGAAATCCGTATTTTTGAACAAGACGATGGCTAGTTTTCGAAATCTGATGCGAAACCCAAAACACAGTTTTAAATTTAGAAGAAGAATACTATAAGAGTCTCCAAGTCATCGATTTCATTTGGACGTTTCGGGCGATATTCTTTCCCCTCGAAAAATATGGACTGAAATCTATTATTAGGCTAGACGATGTCTAGTGTTTGAAATCTGATGTGAAATCCAAAACATTGTTATAAATATAGGAGAAGAATGTTGTAAGGGTCTCCCGGTCCTCGATTTCATCTAGACTTTTCGGGGGATTTTTGTAACACTAGATAAAAATGGATCGAAATCCGTAATTTCGGACCAAACGATGTCTAGTGTTTACAATCAGGTGCGGAGCCCGAAAAACAGTTATAAATTTTGGAGAAGAATGCTATAAGGGTCTCCTTGTCCTCGATTTCATCGGGACTTTTCAGGCGACATTCGTACCACCCGACCAAAATGGACCATAATCCGTATTTTAGGACAAGACAATGGCTAGTGGTTGAAAACTGACACGGAACCCGAAACATAGTTATAAATTTTTGAGAATAATGCTATAAGGGTCTCCAGGTCCTCGATTTGATTTGAACTTTTCGGGCGATTTTCGTACCACTAGACCAAAATGGACCGAAATCCGTATTTTTGGATCAGCGGATGGCTAGTTTTCAAAATCTGACGCAGAACCCGAAACACAATTAAACTTTTTGGAGAAGAATCCTATAAGATTCTCCCAATCCTTGATTTCAACTAGACTTTTCGGTCAATTTTTGTACCCATCGACAAAAATATGCCAAAATCTATATTTTCGGACTAGGCGATGGCTAGTGTTTGAATATTGACACGTAACTCGTAACACAGTTATAAATTTTCGAGAGGAATCATATAAGGGTCTCCCCGTCCTCAATTTAATCTAAAATTTCCGGTCTATTTTCATACCACCCGAATAAAATGGACCGAAATTTGTATTTTCAAACAAAATGATGGTTAGTGTCTGAAATCTGGCACGGAACCCGAACCACAGTTATAAATTTTGGAGAAGAATGCTATAAGGGTCTCCGGGTCCTCGATTTCATTTGGACTTTTCAGACAATTTTCATAGCACCTCGTTAAAATGGACCTAAATTCGAATTTTCGAAAAAAGAATATGGCTAGTGTTTGAAATCTAACGTGGAACCCGAAACACAGTTATAAATTTATAAGAAGAATGTTGTAAGGGTCTCCCAAAATTCGTATCTTCAAACAAAACAATCGTTACTGTTTGAAATCTGGCGCGGAACCCAAAACACAATTATAAATTTTTGAGAAGAATGCAATAAGATTCTCTTGGTCCTCGATTTCATTTGGATTTTTTGGACGATTTTCGTACCACTCGACTAAATTGGTTCAAAATTTGTATTTTCGAACAAAACAATGGTTTGTGTTTGGAATCTGACACAAAGCTCGAAACACAATTATAAATTTTGGAGAAGAATGTTATAAGGGTGTCTCGTACACATGAAAAAAATGGACGGAAATTCGTAATTTCGAACAAGCAATGGATAGTGTTTGAAATCTAACGCGGAACCCGAATCACATATATAAATTTAGGAGAAGAATGCTATAGAAGTCTCCTGGTCCTCGATTTCTTCTAGACTTTTCAGGGTATTTTCGAACAAGACGATGGCTAGTTTTTGAAATCTGGCGTGGAACCTGAAACAAAGTTCTATGTTTGAAACCCCTCGTAAAAAATGGACCAACATTTGTATTTTCGGACCAGACGATGTCTAGTGTTTGAAATCTGGTGTGGAACCTGAAACATAGTTATAAATTTTAGAGAAGAAAGCTATAAGGGTTTCTAGGTCCTCGATTTCATTTGGACTTTTCAAGCGATTATTGTACCACCCGACTAAAATGGACCAAAATTCGTATTCTCGAACAAGACGATGGCTAGTGTTTGAAATCTGACCCGAAACCCGAAAGAAAATTATAAATATAGAAGAAGAATGATATAAGGGTCTCCCGGTACTCGATTACATCTGTATTTTTCAGGGGATTTTCGTACCACGACGACAAAAATGGACCGAAATCTGTATTTTCGAACAAGACGATGGCTAGTGTTTCAAATCTTACGCCGAACCGGAAACACAATTATAATGGTCTTCCGAGCGATTTGGACTTTTCGAGTGATTTTCGTACCCCTCGACAAAAATGGACCAACATCTGTATTTTCAGTCCAAACGATAGCTAGTGTTTGAAATCTGGTGCGGAACCCGAAACATAGTTATATATTTTAGAGACTAATGCTATAAGAGTCTCTCAGTCCTTGATTTCAACTGGACTTTTAAGGCGATTTTCGTACCACCCGACAAAAATGGACCGAAATCAGGCGGTACAAAAATCCCCGATTTCATCTAGACTTTACTTTTTAGGCAATTTTCGTACAAGCTGACAAAAATGGAATAAAATTCGTATTTTTAGACCAAATGATGGCTAATGTTCAAAATTTGATCCGAAACACAATTATAAATTTAGGAGAAGAGTGCTTTTTAATTATTACATTACATTCTTTGACAACTTTATTTTATTAAATGTTATTATTACATTTGTTTTATAGTTTACTACATAACAAAGATAATAATAAATATAGTAAATTGGAGTTGTCAAATAAAGTAATAATAATATATTAATTTTACAACTCAATTTTGTTATATTTTATTATTATCTTTGATATTAACTATAGCTACAAAATGAAGATAATAATAACATATAATAAAATAGTGTTGTCAAGTAAAGTAAAAATTACATATTCATTATACAACTTTATTTTATTAAATATTATTATTTATTTCATTTTGTAATTGTACTTAATAACGAAGACAATTATAACATATAATAAAATAGAGTTATCAAATAAATTAATCATTACATATATATTTGACAACTCAATTTTGTTATATGTTATTAAGTATAACTACGAAACGAAGATAATAATAATATTTAATAAAATAGTGTTGTCAATGAAACATTATTTGAAAACTCGATTTTATTAAATGTTATTATTATCTTCGTTTTATAGTTGTACTTAATAATGAAAATTGTAATAACATATAACACAATTAAACTATTAAATAAAATATAATTTTTATTTTATTTGACAACTCTATTTTATTATATGTTGTTATTATCTTCATAATATAGTTGTACTACATGATGAAGATAATAATAAGATATAATAAAATAAACTTGTCAAATAAAGTAATAATTATATATTTATTTGATAAACTCAATTTTATTATATGTTATTATTATCTTCGTTATATAGTAAAACAATAAAATGGAAATAATAATAACATATAATAAAATAGTGTTGTCAAATAAAGTAATAATTACTTATTTATTTGACAACTCTTATTTATCAAATATTATTATTATCTTCCTTTTGTAGTTGTACTTAATTAAAAACGAAAATAATAATATATAATAAAATAGAATTGTAAAATAGTAAATTATATCATATTTATTTGACAACTCAATTTTGTTATGTGTTATTATTATCTTTGGTATGAAGTAAAACTATAAAACAAAGATAATAATGACAT
>JBBPBS010001130.1:6473965-6502732 GCA_037974835.1 Cicer judaicum
AATAATAATAATAATATTTAATAAAATTTAATTTATCAAATAAATATATACTTATTACTTTATTTGACAACTCTATTTTATTTTATGTTATTATTATTTTCGTTATATAGTTGTACTTCATAACGAAGATAATACTAACATATAAAAAAGTAGATTTTTAAAATAATTTAATGATTACATATTTATTTGACAACTCTATGTTATTATATGTTATTACTATATTCGTTATGCAGTCAAACTTTAAAAGGAAGATAACAATAACATATAAAATTGAGTTTATCAAATAACTATGTAATTATTACTTTATTTGACAACTTTATTTTATTATATGTTATTATTATTTTCGTCATGTAGTACGACTATATTATGAAGACAATAATAACATATAATAAAATAGAGTTGTCAAATAAAGTAATAATTATATTTTTATTTAATAGTTCAACTGTGTTATATGTTATTACAATTTTCATTATTAAGTACAGCTATAAAACGAAGATAACAATAACATTTAACAAAATAGAGTTTTCAAACTTCAAACACTAGCCCTCATCTATTTTGGAAATGTTGATTTCGGTCTATTTTTCTCTAGTGGTTTGAAATTTTTAACTGTGTGTCTAGTTCCGTGGCAGATATCAAACACTAGCTATCGGCTGGTCCGAAAATGCAGATTTTGGTCCATTTTTGTCGAGGGGTACGAAAATTTCCCGAAGAGTCCAGATGAAATCGAGGAGAAGAAGATTCTTGTAGCATTCTTCTCCTTAATTTATAACTGAGTTTCGGGTTCTGCGTCTGATATCAAACACTAGCCATCGTCTGGTCTGAAAATACATATTTCGGTCTATTTTTGTCGAGTGATACGAAAATCGCCCGAAAAGACCAAATGAAATCGAGGACTGGGAGACCCTTATAGCATTCTTCTCCTAAATTTATGATTGAGTTTTGGGTTCCGCCTCAAATTTCAAACACTAGTAATTGTCTAGTTTGAAAATACGAATTTCATTTCATCTCCCGGAAAGTCGAGATGAAATCGACGACCGATAGACACTTAAAGAATTTTTCTCCTAAATTTATAAATGTGTTTCAGATTCCATATAATACTACTAGTTTTGATACAAAAGTCCTGATAAAAGTTTCACAACGTCTGATTTCAAACACTAGCCATTGTCTTGTTCGAAAATACAAATTTCTTTCGATTTTTGTCCAGTGGTATGAAAATTGCTAGAAAAGTCTAGATGAAATCAAGGACCGGGAAACCCTTATAGCATTCTTCTCCTAAATTTATAACAGTAATTTAGGTTGCGCGTCAAATTTCAAACACAAGCCCTCTTCTGGTCCGAAAATACAGATTTCGGTCCATTTTTGTCGGATGTTATGAAAATCGATTCAAAAGTCCAAATGAAATCGAGGACCGGGAAACTCTTATAGCATTCTTCTCTGTAATTTATAATTGTGTTTCGTGTTCTGCGTCTGATTTCAAACACTAGCCATCGTGTGGTCCGAAAATACATATTTTGGTCAATTTTTGTCGAGGGGTAGGAAATTTGCTCGAAAAGTCCAGATGAAATCGAGGACCAAGAAACCCTTATAGAATTCTTCTTCTAAATTTATCATTGCGTTTCGGGTTCCGTGTCAAATTTTAAACACTAGCCATCGTCTTGTTCGAAAATATGGATTTCGGTCCATTTTTGTCGTGTGGTACGAAAATCGCCCTAAAAGTCTAGATGAAATCAAAGACCGAGAGACCCTGATATCATTATTCTTCTAAATATATAACAATGCTTAGAGTTCTGCATCAAATTTCAAACACCAGTCATCGTTTGGTCAGGAAATATAGATATTGGTCTATTTTTGTTGAGGGGTACGAAAACGCCTAAAAAGGCCCGATGAAATCGAGGATCGAGAGACCCTTATAGCATTCTTCTTCTAAATTTAAAAATGTGTTTCAAGTTCCGCGTCAAATTTTAAATACTAGCCATCATCTTGTTCAAAAATACGTATATCGGTCCATTTTAGTCTGCTGGCACGAAAATTGCCCGAAATGTCTAGATAAATTCGAGGACCAGAAGACTCTTATAGCATTTTTCACCAAAATTTACAATTACATTTTGAGTTTAGCGTGAGATTTCAAACACTAGCCATCGTCTTGTTCGAAAATACGGATTTCGGTCCATTTTAGTCAGGTGGTACGAAAATTGTCCGAAAAGTCCAGATGAAATCGAGGACCGGGAGACCCTTATTGCATTCTTCTCCAAAATTTATAACTGTGTTTTGGGTTCCGCATCAAATTTCAAACACTAGCCTTCGTCTGGTCCAAAAATACAAATTTCGGTCCATTTTGGTCATGTAGTACGAAAATCGCCCAAAAACTCCAGATGAAATCGAGGACCCAGAGACCCTTACAACATTCTTCTCCTAAATATATAACAGTGTTTCGCATTATGCGTCAGATTTCAAACACTAGACATCGTCTTGTTTGTAAATACGAATTTCGATCCATTATTGTCGTGTGGAACAAAATTCTCATGAAAAGTCCAGATGAAATTGAGGACCGAGCGACCCTTATATCATTCTTCTCCTTAATACGTAACAGTGTTTCTGTTTTCGCTTCAGATTTTAAACACTAGCAATAGTCTTGTTCAAAAATACGATTTTGGTCAATTTTTATCGAGGGGTATGAAAATTGCCCAAAAATTCCTGATGAAATGAAGGACCGAGAGACCCTTATAGCATTCTTCTTTTAAATTTATAACGGTGTTTTAGTTTCCGCGTTAGATTTCAAACACTAGCCATCGTCTTGTTCAAAAATACGAATTTCAATCCTTTTTTTCGAGTGGTACGAAACTCACATGAATAGTCCATATGAAATCGAGGACCGGGAGACCCTTATAGAATTCTTCTCCTAAATATATAACAGTGTGTCGGGTTCTGCATCAGATTTCAAACACTAGCCATCGTCTGGTCCGAAAATAAAGATTTTGGTCCATTTTTCTTCTAAAATTTATAACTTTGTTTCATGTTCCGCATCAAATTTCAAACACTTGCCATCATTTTGTTCAAAAACACGGATATCGTTCAATATTAGTCGTGTGGTACGAAAATCACCGGAAATGTCCAAATGAAATCGAGGACCAGGAGACTCTTATAGCATACTTCTCCTAAATTTATAAATGTGTTTTTGGTTCTGCGTCAGATTTCAATCACTAGCCATCGTCTTGTTTGAAAATACGGATTTCTGTCCATTTTTGTCTAGTGGTACGAAAATCGCCGAAAAGTCCAGATGAAATCGAGGACCGAGAGACCCTTATAGGAGTCTTCTCCTAAATATATAGTAGTGTTTTGGGTACCGCGTCACATTTCAAACACTAGCCACCGTCTAGTAAAAAAATGCATATTTTTGTCCATTTTTGTCGAAGGGTACGAAACTCTCCCGAAAAGTCTAGATGAAATCGAGGATCGAGAGTCACTTATAGCATTCTTCTTCTAAATTTATAAATGTGTTTTAGTTTCCGCGTCAGATTTCAAACAACAGCCATCATGTTTTTGAAAAACACTAGTTCCGGTCCATTTTTGTCGGGTGGTACGAAAATATCCCGAAAAGTCCAGATGAAATCGAGGACCAGGAGACTCTTGTAACATTCTTCTCCAAAATTTATAATTGTGGTTTGGGTTCCACGTTAGTGTTCAAACAGTATCCATCGTCTTGTTCAAAAATACGAATTTCGGTCCATTTTTTACGGGTGTTATGAAAATCGTCCCAAAAGTCAAGATGAAATCGAGGACCGAGACACCCTTATAGCATTCTTCTTCTAAATTTATAATTGTGTTTCAGTTTCCGATGGACTAAACAGACAACTGAAGCTTTCAATAATCTCAAGCATGCAATTACACAAGCACCAGTCCTCTCCCTCTCTGATTTTGCTATGCTTTTCACCTTGGAAACTAACACTTCAGGAACTAGAATAGGGGTTGTTCTTAGCCAAGGTCGCCATCCTATTGCATTTCTCCAAAAAAATGTGCCCTAGGATGCAAAAGCAATCAACGTATATACATGAATTGTGTGATATAACCGAGGCTTTGGCTAAAAATTTCGTCATCACTTGATTGGTCACAAGTTTTTAATTAAAATTGTTCAAAGCAACTTAAAGTCCCTCACCGACCAGTCCATTCAAACTCCAGAAAACAACATGGCTCCACAAATTTCTTGTGTATGATTTTACAATTGAGTATAAATCCAACAAAGAAAACATAGCAGTTGACAACCTTTCTCGCTCATTTTGTTTCACCATGTATGTTCCTATGCCATATTTGGTCACTTTGATCCATCAAGTTGTCAATGATGACCCTCTCTTGGCTGACATCCGCAATCAATGTTTTTTTAGGTACTAGCTCTGCATCTTACTATCAGGTTAAACATGATATGCTATTTTGGAAGAACCGACTAGTGGTTCCACAAACTCCTAAACTTATCCAACTCATCCTCAAAGAGTTCAACTCTTCACCTTTGGGTGGTCATGCTAGTGTTACATGAACTAAAACAAAAATTGCTACTCAATTTTTTTGGTTTACTATGCCAAAGGATATTAAGGAGTTTGTGTCTCAATGCTTGATTTCCCAAAAAGACAAACATTCTAATGCTCTCCCTGCAGGACTGTTGCAGAAACTTCAAATTCCACATTAGATTTGGGACGCCTTGGCTATGGATTTAATAACAACACTTCCCTTGTATAATTCATACACTGTGATATTCGTTGTAAGACCCATAGTTTTTAAATCCTAAATCATACAATTTTAGGGTATTTTGTGTGGAATTTCTTAGGCTGTTAGTCCAATTTTTGGTATGAAGTGAGTTAAATGCCAAAAATATATTTTTGGAAATTGGATTAAAATTATTTGTCGGGAAATAATTTACTTCCGTTACGAAGGATTTAATACCGGTCAATTGAGTTTCGATGAGAGTGGATATTTTTAACAAAAAGTGGTTTGGGAAGTGATGGGTGAAATGGTAATTTTAATAAATATCTAATTTTGAGATATTTATTAATTATAATTGATATATATATATATATAGAAAGAAAAGGAAAGGAAGGAAAAAGGAAATAAATAAGAAGGAAGGAAAACCTAAAAACATTTCCTCTCTCTCCTTGTCTCTCGCGCCAGCTTCCTCATTCATCCATTGTTATACTTTTCTTTGCTTTCTTTGCTTCATTTTCTTCAAGAATAGAAACCCAAGGCTTAGTGGGTAAGAAAGCAAAGATATCTCAACTTCACTCTTCCTCTTTGATTCGAAAACGAAGAAAAACGGTATTAGGGATTTCAAAACCGTCAAACACAAACCTCCACGTTTCATCTAGATCTAAGCTTCGTTTCGGGAAGAGATAGAAGGGAAAGTTGCTCACTACCACGCTACGGTGCTAGGGAACCAACTTTGGAAGCGGCGTAGCGAGCGGAAAATTTACCGGATTTACTCACGGTGCCGTAATCGCACGTTAAAGCTAAAGTGAAGGTAAGGGCTCCTTCCAAACTTTTAGTTTGCATTTAGGGACTTATTTGTGGTTGTGTGGAAAAGAATTTCGTTAGGGTTAAAGTGTTGATTTGGGGGAAATGAATCTAAGACTATATGGGAAAAATCTTAGAGTTAGGTTTTGGGTGATATTGATGAATGTTTCGTGAAAAAGGAATTTAACTCATTTATGTATGATTTTGAGTAAAAGGAATTTGTTGTGTTTGAGTGGTGGGTTGTGTTGATTTGTGTCGTCGAGTTTGACGCGTGCTTAATTAATATTTATGAAATTTGAGATGTGTTTGTTTGGATTTTGTGAAAAGAATAAATTGATGTGATTTGGTGTGAATTGTGGGATGGATTTGACAAAATGTTTGAGTTTGTTTTGTGTGGAAATTGAAAATCATTAAAGTTAAATGAGTATTAAGAATGGGGAATCTCTTAATGTCGGCGTTTACTTAATGTTGTCGTGAAAACGATTTTGTGGAGAAATGAATGGTTATGTTTTGGTGTGAATCGTGGATTGAATTTGATAATATGTTTGAGCTGTTTTGTGTGGAATTTGAAAACCATTAAATTAAATGAGTATTAAGAATGGAGAATCTCTTAATGTCTTGTTTACTTAATGTGTGTTTGTGAAAATCGTTTAAGTTAACTAGATATTAAGAATGGGGAATCTCTTAATGTCTTGGTTACTTAATGTTGTTTTTGGAAATCGTTTAAGTTAACTAGATATTAAGAATGGGGAATCTCTTAGTGTCTTGGTTACTTAATGTTGTTTTTCGAAATCGTTTAAGTTAACTAGATATTAAGAATGGGGAATCTCTTAATGTCTTGGTTACTTAATGTTGTTTTGAAAATCGCTTAAGTTAAAGGAATATTAAGAATGGGGAATCTCTTAATATGTCTGTTTGCTTAATGTTTGGTGTGAAAATCGGTTAAGTTAAATGAGTATTAAAAATGGGGAATCTTTTAATATCTGCATTTATTTAACGATTGTTGTGGATGGAGTTAGTGTATACTCATGCATTTCATTTTGGTAAATTGTGCTGACCCGTGATAGGTGGCACCTCGGTAAACAGTACTGACCCGTGATAGGTGGTATGTTTACGATTTAAGTTTTTAGTAGATCATGCTGACCCGTGATAGGTGGCACCTCGGTAATTGGTACTTTGGCCTGCGATAGGCGGTACAATTATGATTTACGGTCCTTCGAGGAGGGTTTTGGTTTGGAATTCCGAGTCCATGCATTTTGGCATATACGCATTGCATTAGGGTGCTTGGCACGCGAGTCATGTTTGATTCAAGTTCAAGATTGTGTTGAAATTGCTAAGTGTTATGTGTTGATATTATGCGTAAGAGTGATTGATTGTAAACTTTTCGAAACTTAAATTGTCGTGGTAATTTTATTATAATTGCCAAGTGTGGATGTTTTGGAATTGTTTGTAAGTGTGATTGATTGCAAAACCATTTCAAAACTCAAGATATCGTAGTGTTTGCGCTATAATTGTTAAGTATGATTGTTTGGATTTGTGTGTAAGTGTTGATTGGTTTCGATACCCTTTAAAAAGCTGAAAAATGTTGAATTTTGCTGTTTTTCTGCTGCTGTCTGCTGTGTATTCGAATACAGGAAGCTGTATTCGAATACAGACATGTTGTTTTGCTACTGACTTGCTGTGTAGTCGAATATAGACTGTTGTATTTGAATACAAACATGTTGTTTTTGCTGCTGAATGCTGAAACAGCCTTGTATTCGAATACAGAGATGTTGTATTCGAATACAACAATGTTGTTTTGTTAAAAACTTCAACTTTCAACTTTGTTTATGCATGTTTAGCATATGGAAACCCTTTTAAGGTGTATGCTAAGTGGAAAGGTTATTTGTGCATTTAAAAACTTAAATGTTATGTGTTAACTGTTAATTTCGGTTGGTGACCCTTTACAACTATTGTGGAAATCTGGGCTTTGCCCTCAGATGAGAGATAGGACGATCCTACCGGTTCATACCTTGTGGATGGGGATGTAGATGGGAATGCCTGACTGGAGCTATGTTAGGAGGATCTTACGGGGCGCGTGGAGATCTCTCAAGGTGTTTAGTTTGTTTTGTAGAATGATTAGATTAGGTTGACATAGAGGGAATAGACGTCTTTCTTTTGTATTGTGTTTATTTTAAACTGGAAGACTATACCACTTTTTGATATGTAAATATTTCGTATTCATATTTGGAGAAACTTTTCCGCTGCTTGTAAATTATAATGACTTAATTATTTATCCAAAGGTGTTTACCTTATTTATTTCTCTGTTTTATTTTAATTTCTTTTGAAAAAAGAAAATACACCCTCACTTTGAAAAATGGGGTGTTACATTCGTGGTTGTTGATAGGCTGTCAAAATACAATCATTTTACATTTTTACTCCTGTGACAACTGATTATAACAGTGCCAAAGTTGTTGAGGTTTTTCTCAACACTATTGTGAAAATTCATGGATTTCCTAAATCAATGGTGTCTGATAGAGGCAAAATCTTCACTAGCCATTTGTGGTTGCATTTTTTCAAATTAAGTGGCACCACTTTGGCAATAAGCACCGCCTACCATCCCCAAACTGATGGTCCGATACTATCAATAAACGCTTGGAGCTCTACCTCCGTTGTTTCACAAACCAGAATCCTTGATCTTGGTCCAAAATGTTGTTGTGGGCTGAGTTTTGGTATAATACTGCCTTTCATACAAGTATTGGTATGACCCTGCTCTCAGTCGTTATGAAGTGAGTTCCACCGACCCTCTTCCTTGCAGCACATACTAGTGAAACAAGATGATAATGTTGCTTCCCTCATGGCTAACCTTGCTAGAACTCAACAAATTATGAGGAAGTTTGCTGATAGTAAACGTCGCTTTACTGAATTCCAAATTGGGGACATGGTGCTTGTGAAATTACAATTGTATCGCCAACACTCCATTTCTCTACACCGTAATCAAAAAATGAGTATGCATTACTTTTGTCCATTTATGGTCATTGAATAAGTTGGACAGGTTGCTTATAAGTTGCTGCTTCCATCTGCCTAAATTCATCATGTTTTTTACATATCATCATTAAAGCCTTGTAAGGGAGATCATTTTACACTGTGTTTTCCACTACCATTAATTACTAAATAACAAGGACCTCTTCTTAAGCCCCAAGCTATTGTTGGTTCTCGCACAATCACTCATCAAGACCAACCAATTCAACAAGTGCAGGTGCAGTGGGAAGGCATGTTGCCTACTGAAACTACTTGGGAGAATTGGACTGACTTCCACTCTCTTTATCCTAACCATGAGCACAAGGTTTTTGGTAATGAGAGGAGTAATGTTATGAGAAAGGATAAACATGTGAATAGAAGTGAATAGAATTTCTCTGAATTTTCCTTGTATTAGATTTAAATTTATTGAAATATAAATATAAGGTTTCAACAGTCGTGCAATTTATTATAATCATTACATAAAACTTTATTGTAACACCTCAAATTTTATAAATAACTATTTTATTAATTAAATATAATTTTAAATAATTAATTTGATGTTAAAATTATTTTATAATATATATTAATAAATTTTTGGACAATTTTTGTTATACGGGCGTTTTCTATTATGTGCTAGTTTTATAAATATTAGATTAACGAGTCTTGAAGTTCATGTTTGGGAGAAAGCCCGCTCTTATTGGTGATACCGAAAATTAAGAGTTGTAATGTGTATTTTACTTATGTTATTACAAATGACTTTTTATATGAAAACTTAGTACGAGTAAGTCTTGCGAATTAAATCAAGAAATTCTAGTTGAATCAAGTTCATTGATATTGCATTGTTTTAATTGAGGAACAAAGTTGAATTGTTATATGTGTATTTAGATAAACGTGATATCCTAAATTAGATATTAAAGTTTTTGTTCTCTTTAACATATTTTCTTTATCCGTTGCAAGTTTTCTTCAAATAATTTAATGTATATTATTATAAATGTCATTTTGGTGTTTAGGGTGTCACATTAGTGGTATTAGAGCAGGTCTGTCCAATTAGGTCGAGTGTTGATTGTTGATTCTGTGTTACGAATGTCACTCGTGTCAATTGTGTTTTCTTGTGTTATAATTATTTTCACTATGATGGTTTTCCCGTATAATTGTGTTAAGGGTTATATGCCTTTATATTATTATACATATTTTCGAGATTACTAATTAGCTGTTTATTATTTGCTTACTCTGATTGTGTTATGGATTCTAAATTCCTACCTAAGTAAATAAACCATGAAATTACTTATTGACAAGATTATGTTAGTTACTTGTTACTTATTGCTTGTCTACCAAATTATGATTTTTGCACTCTTGTTTTATATGAATAGTTGGAAATGATAATTTTGATTGACCAACTGTATGTTTCAAGTTATTAATCTCATTCACGTAATTATAGTTATCAAATGTCATACCTCGCTAGTTAGTTCTTTTAAAGTTTCATTTTCACCCTAACTCAATTTAAAATATTTAGTTTTGATATGTATCTGTTTAAAGTGTTTGATTTAATAACTAATTGATTGAAACATTGATTTCCGTATGAATTATATGTTTAAAACTTCAAGTAATGACTTTTACTAGGTACAAATTATTATTATTTTTTTTGAAACTCAATTTAGAGAAAAAAAGATGTTTCATTGTAAACTTTGAGTTAGATAGGAAATATGTCTCTAACATATAAAGTTTTAATTTTAACTAAAAAAATTCTTATTTTTATTTTATGTTGGCTTGTGTTAAGAAAAAAATCCATTTTAAATCGTGAATTTTAACTTTAAATCACTTGAAAGTGTTGATGATTGTATCTAGATGAGTGGAGTTTTGATATTAGTTTTGAAAACAATTTAGAATGTTTGTCATGATTTAGATAGTATGAAATTCATATTATTAGCAATAGTAATTCTTGAATATTAGGGGTTGGTAGAACTTATAATTTTTTAAAAATTGACATTTTGAAGGAGTTAAAGTTTACTTATTTTGTATGCTGAAAATAAATTTTGTTTAAATTACTCTTGATTATTTTAAAGAAATTAATTGAGTTGAATTTTTGTTGATTTATAAAATAACAATAACTCTATGCTAGTGATTTTATTTAATGTTTAAAACAGCTTAAAATTTACAGCATGTTTTACTATGTCTTGTTTTTAAGAAAATTGAAAATAGTTGTTGTTATGTTGGTTTAGGGGGCTGATGTGAATATTGAATCCTGAGGGTGTTGGAATATTTATTTGAAATGATTGATTTTCTATTTATGATATTATGAACTCATTAGAGTTTGACTTGATATTTGAGTTTTAGAGTTTAAGAACTCTTTAGTGATTTGCAATAGTACTAATGATAAAATGTCTACTAATTGAGAAAAAGAAGGAAAAACAGAACAAAGTTCTTAAAAATCTTCATAATGGTGAAATTCTTTTTGAAAAGTTATCTAAATTTTGGATTCTATAATTGATGTATTTTACAAGTAGATTTTTTTTTTTGTTATATCAATTAACCTTACAAAATGGTATTTAGATTGGTATGTGTAGATTGTTAGCTTCCCTTTATTTTTTTTTTTCCTTCTAGTTCATTCTCTTAATATAACAAAAGTGAACATTTTTCCCTTTGTAATTTTGAAGCAAGAGATTCTAATCAATAAAAGAGGTATTACTCACAAATGTTTTCTTTGAATATGATTTCAATAACATGGTATCAGTAGCAAATCCATAGTGATTTCTCGTTCATCTTCTTCCTTTTGATATGTTTGTTCCTCTGTGCCTCTAATTATCCATTCCTCCGTGATGTTTCTCCCCTTTCTGTTTTGCGATGGAATTGGATATCGATAGCTCTTATTCTTCTTCTTCATCTAATGATCAATCTCAGATTCATCACCAAACCAAGAAATCGTAAAATCAAAATCGAAAATATGCTCGATCCCTACTTCATGCACCCAAGTGATAATCCAGGCCTTTCACTCGTCTCTCCGTTGCTTAATAACATCAACTTCCACACCTGGTCTCGTACCATGCTTGTTGCTCTCCAATCCAAGAACATGTTTGGCTTCGTTCTTGGAACCCTAAATCACCCTCCAAACTCTAATCGACTTTCTATTGCTTGGGAACAATGTAACACTATGGTCGTGTCATGGATTGCCAACTCTCTTGATCCGAAAACTTCCCAGAATATCATGTGGATGGAGTATGCGGTTGAAATCTGGAAGGAATTGAAGGACTTATATTATCAAGGTGGTGTTTTTCAAATTTCAGATTTAAAAGAAGAAATACTTGATCTCTGTCAAGGTGATTTCGCTATTACTAATGACTTTACTAGTTTGAAAATGCTTTGACAAGAACTTGATAATTTATGTCCTCTACCTACATGTTCTTATAACCCCCAATGTGCATGCACCCTATTAATTCAAATTCGTGATTATCAGGAAAATGATTACGTAATTCATTTCCTTAAAGGTCTTAATGAGAAATATTCACCTGTTTGATCCCAAATAATGTTAATGGATCCAATTCCCCTCATATTAGTAAGGTTTTTTCAATGCTTATACAACAAGAAAGAGACTTTTTAATCCTAATCAGGAACCAAAATTTGTTGTTGCTATTTCTAATTTTGGTCGTAGATTTGGACGTGGTTCTTTCTCCACTGATGGTTGCACCTATGGTAGTCATGGTCATGGATACAAAATTTGCTCTCACTATATTAAAACTGGTCATATTGTGGATGTGTGTTTTAAGAAACACGATAATCCTCCTAACTATCCAAGACCCAATTCTATTTCTACTAATTGTTCATCTACCTCTCATGATGATGATGTTGATGGCAATGCTAATGAAAACAAAACCTCTGATGTGGAAGTTGGCTCCCTAGGTTTCACCTGGATGAACAAAAGACTTTATGAGCATTGTAGCAAGCTTCTAGTGATTCACCTTCCATCATTGTTAATCACCTTCAAAATTCGTCCTCCATTGTTTTAGGTAATTTTTTTGTCACATCAAGTTTTGAATTTATTTTTCAATGATTCTTGGCTTGGATACAGTTTTCCTTAAATTGCCAAATGGTTTCATGGTTATGGCTCAATTTGGGTTTCCACGGTTCTGAATTTTAGTGAGAATTTTAAATTAAAGTCTGCCTAAAAGTGGTATGAATTTTTTCATCCGGCATAAAATAAATTTCAAATAATTTTAAACGTTTTTAGAAATAACTTTAGTGATGATGAAGAAAATTATTTTATTTTATAAAAAGCCAATAGAACCATTTTCAGAGTTATATATATATATATATATATATATATATATATATATATATATAAAGAAAGAATCATTTTCAAAGAGAATCCAGGCTTCATAGGGTTTATATCTATAACAAACTATAATCACACAACTCTCACCATGACATTCATTCAAATTTTCCTATGAAGGACTGATATCATAAATAACATCATATTTTGGAACCATGAAGTAAAATGTATAGCTTTTGCTCGAGAGATTTTATGTGTGGCCTTATAATAAATTGAGGATCTTATAATATATTAAAGAAAACACTTCAAATATTATGTTAACACATCTTTATATTATATTATGTAACACTAATTTTCCCACATCATTTAATATTATGATGTGGTACCTCTATAATTCATTTATTTTTTTATTCATCATTCTACTTGTTTTTTTTTGTCTATATCTCTATAATTTAAAAACCAACAATAAAAATGTAACTTCCATTACAAACTTGATTTAATTGTCTTTTACCTTTTTTAACTCATTGCATATAGATGTATCATAACATTTTAACAATTGAAATGTAACTGTAACACCCCGTTTTTCAAAGCGAGGGTGTATATATATATATTTTTTTTAAAAGAAACTAAAATACAACAGAGAAATAAATAAGGTAAAACCTTTGGATAAATATTTAAGTCATTAAAATTTACAAGCAGCGGAAAAGTTTTTCAAAATATAAATCCAAAGCATGTCCTGATGTCAACAATAGTACAGGTACATCCTTTCAACTTAACATTAAGGTAGCCCAAAAGAAAGACATATGTGTCGTGAGTGACAACCTAGTCTGATCATTCTATACATAACAAAAACCTATACGCCTTGAGTAATCTCCACGCGCCCCGTGAGATTCTCCTAACGTAGCTCCAATCAAGCACTCCCATCCACATTCCCGTCCGGAGGGTACGAACCGGTGGGATCATCTTGACTCTCATCTGAGGGCAATGCCCAGATTTCCACAATAGTTGTAAAGGGTCACCAACCAAAATTAACAATTAACACATAACATTTAAGTTTTCAAATGCACAAAATACCCTTTTCAACTTAGCATGCATCTTAAAAGGTTTTCCATACGCTAAAAGTTCATACAATGCTTGCCAAATAAAAATGAAATAAAAATGAAGTTCTCCATCCATCAAGTAATACATAACTGACCAAAACATTGATAAATCAATTGAGCAATCGATTATCTAACTCAAAATGAGAATTTCCACTAAGCCAATCGATTGGGAAATCGATTGCTTGAAGGTTGTATTGAAAAATCTGAACTCTAGGCTTAAATCAATCAATTGGGCAATCAACTGGGCAATTGATTGACAGCATTGCTGAGCCACTAACTTACTGCCAATCGATTGGGCAATCAACTGGGCAATCGATTGGGCAATCAACTGACAGCATTGCTGTTACTGCCAATCGATTGGGCAATCGATTTCCCTGCATATTCTTCCAAAAATACATAAACTAACTCGATCACATTCATACACAAATCCACATCTTAACACTTAGCACTGATAACGCAATCGCTACAACAACATGAGTTTCGAGATAGTATTGCAACCAAACATGCTATCACCAAATTCCAAAACCTAACACATAACACTTATAACACAATTACTACGACCTCATGAGTTTCGAAATGGTATTGCAATCAAACATGTTATCACCAAATTCCAAAGCATAACACTTAACACTCATAACACAATACTACAACATCATGAGTTTCGAAATAGTATTGAAATCAAACATGTTATCACCAAAGTCCAAAACATAATACTTAACACTTATAACACAATACCCACACGGCCAAGATGAACAAACAATTCACAATTTAACAGGGTGTAGTCTCTCACGGACAAACACTTGTGCAGTCTCTCACGAACAAACACCTGTGCAGTCTCTCATGGACAAACACAATTCACCAGGGTGTGGTCTCTCACGGACAAACACCTGTGCAGTCTCTCACGGACAAACACAATTCACCAGGGTGTGGTCTCTCACGGACAAACACCTGTGCAGTCTCTAACGGACAAACACAATTCACCAGGGTGTAGTCTCTCACGGACAAACACCTGTGGAGTCTCTCACGGACAAACACAATTCACGTAAATCGTAAACGTAAATCGTAAACGTACCACCTATCACGGGTCAGTACAGTTTACCGAGGTGCCACCTATCACGGGTCAGCACGATTTACCACAACAAACAATAAGTAACCAAGACATTAAGAGATTCCCCATTCTTAACGCTCAGTTAACTTAAACAATTTTCAAAACAACATTAAGTAACCAAGACATTAAGAGATTCCCCATTCTTAACGCCCAGTTAACTTAAACGATTTTCAAAACAAATATTAAGTAAACGAGACATTAAGAGATTCCCCATTCTTAATTCTCATTTAACTTAAACGATTTTCACAAACGAACACACATTAAGTAAACAAGACATTAAGAGATTCCCCATTATTAATACTCGTTTAACTTAATGGTTTTCAAATTCCACACAACACAGACTCAAACATATTCAAAAATTTATTACACTATTCACGCCAAAACACGACAATTCATTTCTCCACAAAATCATTTTCACGATGACATTAAGTAAACGCAGATATCAAGAGATTCCCCATTCTTAATACTCATTTAACTTAACAATTTTCACAACAACCATAAGCAAACAGACATATTAAGAGATTCCCCATTCTCAATATTCTTTTCACTTAAACGATTTTCAAAACAACCTTAAGTAAGCAAGACATTAAGAGATTCCCCATTCTTAACGCCCAGTTAACATAAACGATTTTCAAAAACAAACATTAAGTAACCAAGTCATTAAGAGATTCCCCATTCTTAACGCCCAGTTAACTTAAACGATTTTCAAATACAAACATTAAGTAACCAAGACATTAAGAGATTCACCATTCTTAACGCCCAGTTAACTTAAATGATTTTCAAACAAACATTAAGTAAACAAGAAATTAAGAGATTCCCCATTCTTAATTCTCATTTGACTTAAAAGATTTTCCAAAACATTAGTAAACAGAGATATTAAGAGATTCCCCATTCTTAATACTCTTTTAACTCAAAACGATTTTCACAAACACACATTAAGTAAACAAGACATTAAGAGATTCCCCATTCTTAATACTCGTTTAACTTAATGGTTTTCAAATTCCACACAGAACAAAATCAAACATACTTTCACATTCAATCCATAATTCGCACCAAATCATTTTCCACACAAGCACATCTCAAGTTTCATCAGTATCAATTAAGAACACGTCAAAAACAACGAACACGAATCAACATAATCCACCATTCAAACACACAAGTTTCATTCATTCAAAATCATACATAACTGAGTTTAAATTCATTTTCCACGATACATTCATCAAGATAACCAAAACCTAACTCTCAGATTTTACCCATAAAGCCTTAGATATATTTTCCCCAAATCAATACTCCAACCCTAACAAAATTCTTTTTCATATAACCACATATAAGGCCCTAAATGCAAACTAAAAGTTTGGAAGGAGCCCTTATCTTAATGTTAGCTTTAACGTCGATTTACGACACCACGATCAATTCCGGTAAAAACTTTGCTCGCGACGACGATTCCAAAGTTAGCTCACTAGCACCGTAGTGTAGTGGTGAGCAACTTTCCCTTCTATCCCTTTGCGAAACAAAGCTTGGATCTAGAAGAAATGGCGAGATTTGTGTTTGACGGTTTTGAAATCCCTAAACCGTTTTCCTTCGTTTTCGGATCAAAGAGGAAGAGTGAAGTTGAGAAATCCTTGTCCTATCACCCACTATCAATTTCGAACTCAAGGAAGCAAGGAAGAACGAAAATGGATGAAGATGGAGGAAGGAGAAGGATTGGGTGTTCACGAGAGGCAGAGGAGGGAGAAGATGGAAATTTTCTGTTTTCTCTCCTTCGCTTTTCCTTTCTTCCTTTTTCTTTCCTTTCTATTTGCTTTCTTTCCAATTCCTTCCCTTCCTTTTCTATATATATATATATATATATATATATATATATATTAATTATAATTAACAAATATCTCAAAACCTTTAGATATTTATTAAATTATCCTTTCACCCCAAAATGCATTAAACTCTTCGCAAAAGATTCACCGCAGTAAATTTAATTTATTTATCGACGAGTAATTCTAATCAGGCATCAAAATATCTTTTTGGTCATATAAACACCAAAATATTAATAACTTGGCTAAAAAGCCCCTGAGTTCAATACCAAAATCCATTAAAATACATAAAGTATAATTTAAAATTACGGGTCTTACAGTAACAATCATAAATTGCAACAAAATATATAAAAACATAATAATCACAAATTAAAAAACAATAAGTTTAAATTAAAATAAACAAAAAAATATTGAAACACAATCAATTAAATTAGTAAGTCATTGAAAAAAAAAATATAACAATATTTTTTAATAAATAAAACTATTAAGTTATACATTAAATATTTTCAAAAGTAATTTAAAATTTGTGTTCATTTTTCTCTTATTAGTGTCAAACACATATTATTTTCCTCTAATAAAACCTAAAGTATTTGTCTATATAAATTGTTCATGAAATAAAAATACTAATTTCACAATATTAAACTTACATATTTGAGAAAGGATGAATCATATCATACTTTCAGTTAATGGCATAAATAATCAAAATCAAAGTGTGATTTTTATGATTTCCAACATTATTTCGTATTTTTGATGGTAAAAAATAGTATTTTGAGTTTGTTCATTATATATACTCTCTACAAAAATAATTAAATCAAAATATATTTAAAAGAAACACGTGACATAACACCTCTAATTAAGAGTTAGTTATTGAATGTTTAAGTGGATATGAGAAACGAACATAAAATATAAAAATAGTAGTTCATTCAACTAGTCAAAAAAGAATAAAGAAATAATAGTACTCAAGATAAAAATAAAAATAAAAATAATGATCATATAAAAACCAATGCTTACAAATATATCTCAAATCAATATGTTTGCAAATTATATATATTCTATTTTTCATAGGAATAAAGTATGCAATAATGATTGAATGTTTAAAACATAACAACATGTATAAAAACAATTGCTCATATTTTTTTTAATAATCTTTTTAAAGAAAAATCCCTCTTATTCTAATTTAATTTTTTTAATTATGTATACAAACAACCACTCATCTTTTTTTAATCATATTTTTTAGAGAGAAAATCACTCATTTTATTACAAACTTTTTAATTATTTCCATTTCATTTATTCTTTTGTTATACAACCACTATTCTTATAAACTAAGAAACTTATAAATCTTGAAATTTTTCAGATCAAATTGATACATTTATACAGCACAAAAAACTCCTTCAAACCTTTTTTAAAAACTACATTGAAAGAAAATTTCACAAATTACAAATGCGCAGTGTGCAAATTATATTCTAGTGTGATATATATTCAAGACTAAGCCGAATCATAATTTTTGAATATTCAAGAAGAAACCCAAATTCATTCTCGCTCCAATTAATTAAGACTAGGAAGGAAGATTCACGTGAATATGTTTTTGAGCATAATATAAAATTAGATATGATTCATAATTATAATCGAAGGAAATCTTTGACGCTAGTCAAAATATTGTTCTCAAGAAGATATTGTCAAATATTATTCACAAGAAGATATAGCCATATTATTGTTCACAAAAAGATATAGTCAAAATATTGTTCACAAGAAGATATAGTCGAAATATTATTCACAAGAAGATATAGTCAAAATATTATTCACAAGAAGATATGCTCAGAATTTTCTCACAAGAAGATACTTCCATAATTTGTTCACAAGAAGATACTCTCAGAATCATTTACAAGAAGAAATACTCAATTATTCACAAGAAGATACATTCATAATTTGTTCACAAGAAGATACATTTAGAATTTGTTCACAAGAAATATATGATCTAGATACTGCAAGAAAAAAAAATGAAACCCTAATTCATTATGTAAATGGTACTCAAGGGTGAAGAAGAAAACACAAATTCATAAACCCAGAAATCCATACAATTCAAAAAAAAAAAAAAACTTTTGAGAGCTCGAATTCCTAAGTATTGAAAGTTCAAAGGTTTAAGTTCTAGAGAAATATTCGCTTAAAGAAATATTTTACAAGTGTTTTAGTGTGAGAAATCAATTGTAGCAATCTGCTTATTAGAAACAAAATACAATCCGTTCCAAACTTCTGTAAACCAGCCAAATAGTGGTTTTAGTGTTCCTCAAGCAATCTGTGGTTTTCAAGTTGTGTTGAGAAGACTTGACTTGTACGGTTGATAAACCTATTTTTATAGGATCTTAATAGGGTAGTTACCCTCTATTTTATCTAATTTTATAGTTTGGATTTCAATTTCTTATTTATTCATTTCTTTATTATATTTGCATAATTGATCATGAGATGATAAAATAATTCAAATTGGTCAAATGAACTAAGTTTTTAATGCAAAAATATCAAGTTTAATATTTCAGCTTATGAGTGCAAGCAGGAGATTTGTTGCACATTTTAAGGATATTGAATTTTATGATAAAAAAATATTGTTGAATAAGGGGAAGGTTGTTGCATAGGAACATTAAACACTTTATCGAGAATGTCCCTGCAACTAGCTTTGTTGTCCTCTTGATTTTCCGAACTTTGTTCGAGATTCTAATAAAATAGATATAGGATTAAAAAGATAAGTTCAATATCGTTTTTAAAATACAATATTAAAAAATATTAAAGTTATAATATACTTAAACAAAGCTCTACTGCTTTTTGAACATTTTCGTTATCAACCACTCCATCCGTATTTACACGAGCTTCCTTCCACAAGATATGATGACCCAACGGTTGATCGGATTGGGTGTTTTGTAGCTACTCGTTAAGATCATAAACAAAATACTAGTTAGAAACTATAGTTTATAATATAATATACCACATTATATAAAAGTGATGTTTAATTACTTACAAGTTTTTGCTCTAGACGTGCATATCCCATACGTGATTTTTTGTGTGGGTGCGTCAGATTTTTTTCCCTCACGCAATCTGCCTTACTTATATTCTATATAAAAAAATAACAATCGTGTAAAAGTTTAAAATATGCTATAAATATGAATAATAAAACACAAATGCTAGTAAATTAATCACTTACCACAAACGCGGGGTCCAAATGTTTTACTACAAATGCGCTCCATTCTTCATTTGATATATAATATGTATATATTCTTGGAGCTTCAGCATTCATATTTCCTTCACGATCTTTTAGATAGAAATTTGAGAGGTGAGATCTAAAACCCCGATGTATTTTCCCGGAAACTCTCAAGACGTAATTCTTTCTCACCTCGTCAAGAACAAAAGCAGTCTGCAAACAAAATAAATATATAGTTTGAGTAAAGTATTTCAATGGAAAAAATTATAAATGACAAAAGAGTGGATGAAAAAAGTTACTTATATATCATTCCATAGTATATCTTTCACAACTTTCAATGCCTTATCTCTCCAATCATCAATTGTAATGGGGATATTCTAACGAACAACAACCCCAATGTAACTTACAACACATAGAGCTATTGGGGTAAATTGGTTGACCACTCTCATTCCATCCAACATAATAAACTCATATAGTAAGTACATGTTTTAAAAAAAGATAAAAAATAAACAACAAATAGAGTATAGTATATCTCAAATTTTATGCCACTGCTCCTTGCTTTTATGACATTTTGCATGATGGTTGCACCATGTTTGACTTCATTTTTGTAAGTCTTAGTGTTGACAACTTCCTCATTTTGACAATCTAAATCCTTGTTGCTATCCATTTATCTACAACAAGTTCAACATGCAGTAGTCTAAGTATGTATCAATATAAGTTCAACATGCATTTTAGTGATAACAAAAATTAATAACATCAATACCTAAATAGTGAGACAAAATACGTAGGAGAAGGAACACGTAGGGTTCGTAGGAGAAATGCGTAGAGGTTTCCCAAATTTATTAGTCAAACCTTGTACTTTTTCAAGTATTTGATATCTAGTCGTTGCTAAAGGAGCTTTACCTTCCTCTGATTTTCCATTGAATGCATTTCTCCACCCACAATACTGATGACTACAAGGTAAAAATCTACGATGTCCAAGAAATACATTCTTCTTACAATGTTTCAACCACATCCAATTTGTACTCTCTTCACATATAGGACATGCACACTGACATTTAATGCTATATCCTGATAAATTACCATATGCTGGAAAATCATTAATTGTGCCAAACAACATAGCCCTCAAATTTAAAAAATTATTTCTTATACCCATCATAAACTTCCACACCTGTCTCCCACATGATTTTTAAATCTTCAATTAGAGGAGTCAAGTATACATCAATATCATTCCCTAGTTGTTTGGGTCTAGAAATTAATAGAGACAACATCATAAACTTACGCTTCATACATAACCATGGAGGTAGGTTATAAATTAACAAAATCATAAGTCACGTGTTGTGTGAGATGCTTTGAAGACCATGTGGATTTATTCCATCAATAGAAAGTGCAAGTCGTAGATTTCTTGACTCTATCACGAATTCAGGATACTAGTGATCAATTTTTGCCCATTGTGGAGAATCTGCAGGGTGTCAAAACTTTCCATCTCTAATTCCTTCATCTGCATGCCATGTCAAGTATTTTGAATCTTCTTCATTGCGATACATGCGCCTAAATGTTGGTATTATAGGAAAATACCACACGACTTTTGCTGGAGTAGATTTTTTCTTCTTATATCCAGAGACATTGCATTTCAGACACACCTTTAGTGATTCATATTTATTTTCAAATAAAACGCAGTCGTTAGGACTCGTATGAATCCTTTCGTAACCCATGCCAATAGAGCACAAAATCCGTTTAGCCTCGTAGGTTCGACTAGGAAGTTCATTATCATCTGGCAACATATCTTTTAAGAGTGTTAATAATTATGTGAATCTTTTATCTGACCACCCATTACTCGCTTTTAAGTTGTACAACTTTAATATCGCCGACAGTTTTGTGAATTTAGAAAAACCATTATATAATGGTTTCTCTGCATCACTCAACAAACACTCAAACATTATAGGACAATCCCGAAGATCTTCTTCAACTGCTTTTGTAATCTCCTCAACTCGGTTCGACTCATATGTATATATGTCGAAATTAGTTGAAGCATATGTCGAACCATTCTCAAAATTTTTTTTTCTCACCATGTCTTATCCAACATGTATTGCTTCAATCAAATCAATTCATTCTAATTGTCCTTCCAAATCATCTTCTCTAACATGTTTTCCAAAACAACATTTTAAAAAAGGACAAACGACTCTATTTGGATCTTTTGCATTTTTCACTGCAAACTCAACAAACTACTTCACTCCATTTTCATACTCTATTGACAATCGATTGACAGACATCCATTTTCGGTCCATATTATATGACATATATAAATGTAGTTACAAAAATAATAAGCTACTGATAACATTATACCAATATATAGTACACATATCTAATATTGGAAAATGGAAACCAAGGTCCATTATTATGTAACAATTTTAGAGTAGAAAAGATTTCAAAACAGAACAGATCAACAAATATCAAAAAAGAAAAGATTTTATATGATTTATTATGTAACAATTTATTAGTTTACGTGACAACAACAAATTAATAAATATAGTATTGAGACAACATATCCAAATTTTTATAAAGGAGGGGCAGTAGATGGCTGCACAGTACGTAGAGGAGAAGAGGGTTCCTAGAGTAGAGGAGATGAGGGTTCGTAAATTTGTTTTAAATTTGTTTTTATTTATTTAACGTAAATGATTTTTATATGAAAGCTCAAGGCTTTTACAACGCTTGTAACAAAAGCGCTCTAATAGGTCATTTTATTTTTTGAAAGAGAATGTCTTTTACAGTGCCTATAAAAAAAGCGCTCTAATAGGTCATTTAATTATTTGAAATCACAAGTCTTTTATAATGTTTGTCCAAAAGACGCTGTAAAAGCTATGTAACATCAGGTGTGAGTGCTATATTTTACAGCACTTGTTTTTAAAGCGCTGTAAAATATTATGTGAGGGAGATTCATTTTACAGCGCTTGTGTACAAGCGCTGTAAAAGCCTTGTAAACATTATGTGCATGCACTATATGACCCTACAACAACACTTCTTTCACAATGCTTGTCAGAAAATCGCTCTTAGATTCTCCGTTATTTTTAAAATATATTTACAATAGCGCTTGTATTTAATAAGCAATATAAAAGATGTGCTATAAAATGTCATTTTTGGCGTAGTGTTATTTTTCAATACAAAAATAGATAAAATAAAGATATAAAAGTTTTGTATAATTAAGGATACAATTATTTGAATCTTAAAAATTTAGGAGAAGGTTAAAATTTTAAATATGTCATATATTATCACAAAAATCTTTTCTATAATTTTATATCAATAGTAATAAAAATTATTTAGCATAATATTGACATGGGACAAATATTTTTATAGAGAATAACTTTTTAAATATCTCATCAAATTTTTCATAAAAAATAATTTATATGCATAAAACATTTTTGCATGTCTCCAATTAAATTATACTATGATGCTATTTTAATTTCTTAAGTTAGCTTCTAAAATGTATCAACAAATTTCTACATGGCTAAATATGGCTTCGATTAATCATTTATACAAATAAGAGTTAATGGATTATTTTTGTTCCGTATTAAACTACTCAAGTTAAGTATAAAATGTGGTGTTCAATTAATCAAAAAAGAGTAGTACGTATGGAGAGCCAATGATAATAAGGGTTATTAATATGAATCAATTGAAACATTGCACACCAATTTGAACTCCTAACGAGTATAAAATATGATTATTCTCTACATGTAATGTAGAAACATTAAAACAACCTAAGAAAATGGTTTCTAATTTCTTAACCTTACTAATGTTGTTCCTTGCTACTCTTATCCTTGTTCCACAAGGACTTGCTGATGTAACCCCTCAAATCTCTAAGACACCAATTCCTAAACAACCTAGTTACAATAAAAAAGGAGCAACTTATGAACCCCACGTTGTTTGGCCAAGACGCAATCCCAACCGCAAGTATATTCCCAAGACCCCTCCATTAGTTCCTGACCTGACTCCACCAAATCCTAATCCTAACTCCACTTGAGGACTTTTTAAAAGACCTATTAAGTAAAAGCCCCTATTTACAATCACCCAAATGTCAAATCCATTTCTAAATTATGCATGCTACAATACATACTAATACCAATTTTATAAGAGGTGCAAGTAACCAATCTGTCATGAATGAAAATCATGATAGAAAAAATATGCCCTTAAGCTTAAGTTTATATCCTGTTTTGCTACACCATATGTCTACATTTAATTAAAGAGGCTTTGTATAAAGAGGTTTGACTTATATAAAAACTTTACGGCCTTATAACTATGATGTACTTTTTTTTAGATTTTTTGAGCATTTATTTAGATAAGTTAAAAGTCGAAAATGACCTAAATGTTCATCCAATGACACAAACACACCTATTGGATGCAAAAGATTGGTTAAAAACCCTAATTGGACAAGATTAAGTGTAGGGATGACGAAAATGACCTACATGTTCATCCAATGACACAAACACTCCTATTGGATGCACAAGATTGGTTAAAAACCCTAATTGGACATATATATCAGAAATAAAAATAAAAACAAAAATGTCAGGGAACTAATAACACAATAGCTACTTAAAGTTTTTTTTCTTCCATATCATTGTCTACAAGAAGTCACTTCATCTATCTTTATATAGATTGAAAAGCTAATTAAGGATCAATGTTTCAACAAAAGTATATTTTATTATTTATATTGCTCATTAAATATAATATCTGTCAAACTAACACATCATAGAAAACATTCCTATAACAAAAATTACTCACAAAATTTATCAACATATATTCTAAAATAATTTTAACATCAAATTAAATATTTCAAATCCAATTTAATTAATAAAATAGTTTATTATCAAATTTAGGGTGTTACAAAAGACATACTAAAATTTGTATTTTCAGACCAAACGATGGCTAGTTTTTGAAATCTAGCGCGAAACCCGAAACACAATTATAAATTTTCTAAAAGAATGCTATAATGGTCTCTCGGTCCTGGATTTCATCTGGACTTTTCGGGCGATTTTCGTACCCCTCGACAAAAATGGACTAAAATCTTTATTTTTGGACCAGACTTTGACTAGTGTTTGAAATCAAGCACGGAACTCGAAACACAGTTTTAAATTTTAGAGATGAATGCTATAAGGGTCTCCCGGTCCTCGATTTCATTTGGACTTCTTGGGCGATTTTCATACGATCCACCCAAAATGGTCCGAAATCCGTATTTTCAAAAAAGACTATGGCTAGTATTTGAAATCTGATATGGAACCTGAAACACAGTTATAAATTTTGGAGAAGAATGATATAGGGACTCTCGATCCTAGATTTCATGTTGACTTTCTGGGCGATTTTCGTACTACCCGACTAAAATGGACCGAAATCCGTATTTTTGAACAAGACGATGGCTAGTTTTCGAAATCTGATGCGAAACCCGAAACACAGTTTTAAATTTAGAAGAAGAATACTATAAGAGTCTCCAAGTCATCGATTTCATTTGGACGTTTTGGGCGATTTTCTTTCCCCTCGAAAAATATGGACTGAAATATATTATTAGGCTAGACGATGTCTAATGTTTGAAATAAGATGTGAAATCCAAAGCATTGTTATAAATATAGGAGAAGAATATTGTAAGGGTCTCCCGGTCCTCGATTTCATCTAGACTTTTCAGGGGATTTTTGTAACACTAGATAAAAATGGACCGAAATCCGTAATTTCGGACCAAACGATGGCTAGTGTTTATAATCAGGTGCGGAGCCCGAAAAACAGTTATAAATTTTGGAAAAGAATGCTATAAGGGTCTCCTTGTCCTCGATTTCATCGGGACTTTTCAGGCGACATTCGTACCACCCGACCAAAATGGACCAAAATCCGTACTTTCGGACAAGACAATGGCTAGTGGTTGAAAACTAACGCGAAACCCGAAACATAGTTATAAATTTTTGAGAATAATGCTATAAGGGTCTCCAGGTCCTCGATTTGATTTGAACTTTTCGGGCGATTTTCGTACCACTAGACCAAAATGGACCGAAATCCGTATTTTCAGATCAGTCGATGGCTAGTTTTCAAAATCTGACGCAGAACCCGAAACACAATTAAACTTTTTGGAGAAGAATGCTATAAGATTCTCCCAATCCTTGATTTCAACTAGACTTTTCGGTCAATTTTTGTACCCATCGACAAAAATATGCCAAAGTCTATATTTTCGGACCAGGCGATGGCTAGTGTTTGAATATTGACACGTAACTCGTAACACAGTTATAAATTTTCGAGAAGAATCATATAAGGGTCTCCCAGTCCTCAATTTAATCTAAAATTTTCGGTCTATTTTCGTACCACCCGAATAAAATGGACCGAAATTTGTATTTTCAAACAAAATGATGGTTAGTGTTTGAAATCTGGCACGGAACCCGAACCACAGTTATAAATTTTGGAGAAGAATGCTATAAGGGTCTCCAGGTCCTCGATTTCATTTGGACTTTTCGGACGATTTTCATAGCACCTCGTTAAAATGGACCTAAATTCGAATTTTCGAAAAAAGAATATGGCTAGTGTTTGAAATCTAACGTGGAACCCGAAACACAGTTATAAATTTATAAGAAGAATGTTGTAAGGGTCTCCCGATCCTCGATTTTATTTGGACTTTTTGGGAAATTTTCATACAACCCAACAAAAATGAATCGAAATTCGTATTTTCAGTCCAAACGATGGCTAGTGTTTAAAATTTGGCGCGGGGCCCGAAAAACAGTTATAAATTTTTTAGAAGAATGCTATAAGGGTTTCTTGGTCCTTGATTTCATCTGGACTTTTCCTGCGATTTTCGTACCGACTGACAAACATGGACCGAAATTCGTATCTTCAAACAAAACAATCGTTACTGTTTGAAATCTGGCGCGGAACCCAAAACACAATTATAAATTTTTGAGAAGAATGCAATAAGATTCTCTTGGTCCTCGATTTCATTTGGATTTTTTGGACGATTTTCGTACCACTCGACTAAATTGGATCAAAATCTGTATTTTCGAACAAAACAATGGTTTGTGTTTGGAATCTGACACGGAGCTCGAAACACAATTATAAATTTTGGAGAAGAATGTTATAAGGGTGTCTCGTACACATGAAAAAAATGGACGGAAATTCGTAATTTCGAACAAGCAATGGATAGTGTTTGAAATCTAACGCGGAACCCGAATCACATTTATAAATTTAGGAGAAGAATGCTATAGAAGTCTCCTGGTCCTCGATTTCTTCTAGACTTTTCAGGGTATTTTTGAACAAGACGATGGCTAGTTTTTGAAATCTGGCGTGGAACCTGAAACAAAGTTCTATGTTTGAAACCCCTCGTAAAAAATGGACCAACATTTCTATTTTCGGACCAGACGATGTCTAGTGTTTGAAATCTGGTGTGGAACCTGAAACATAGTTATAAATTTTAGAGAAGAAAGCTATAAGGGTTTCTAGGTCCTCGATTTCATTTGGACTTTTCAAGCGATTATTGTACCACCCGACTAAAATGGACCAAAATTCGTATTCTCGAACAAGACGATGGCTAGTGTTTGAAATCTGACCCGAAACCCGAAAGAAAATTATAAATATAGAAGAAGAATGATATAAGGGTCTCCCGGTACTCGATTACATCTGTATTTTTCGGGGGATTTTCGTACCACGACGACTAAAATGGACTGAAATCTGTATTTTCGAACAAGATGATGGCTAGTGTTTCAAATCTTACGCCGAACTGGAAACACAATTATAATGGTCTTCCGAGCGATTTGGACTTTTCGAGCGATTTTCGTACCCCTCGACAAAAATGGACCAACATCTGTATTTTCAGTCCAAACGATAGCTAGTGTTTGAAATCTGGTGCGGAACCCGAAACATAGTTATATATTTTAGAGAATAATGCTATAAGAGTCTCTCGGTCCTTGATTTCAACTGGACTTTTCAGGCGATTTTCGTACCACCCGACAAAAATGGACCGAAATCAGGCGGTACAAAAATCCCCGATTTCATCTAGACTTTACTTTTCAGGCAATTTTCGTACTGACAAAAATGGAACGAAATTCGTATTTTTAGACCAAATGATGGCTAATGTTCAAAATTTGATCCGAAACACAATTATAAATTTAGGAGAAGAGTGCTTTTTAATTATTACATTACATTCTTTGACAACTTTATTTTATTAAATGTTATTATTATATTTGTTTTATAGTTTTACTACATAACGAAGATAATAATAAATATAGTAAATTAGAGTTGTCAAATAAAGTAATAATAACATATTAACTTTACAACTCAATTTTGTTATATTTTATTATTATCTTTGATATTAACTATAGCTACAAAATGAAGATAATAATAACATATAATAAAATAGTGTTGTCAAGTAAAGTAAAAATTACATATTCATTATACAACTCTATTTTATTAAATATCATTATTTATTTCATTTTGTAATTGTACTTAATAACGAAGACAGTTATAACATATAATAAAATAGAGTTATCAAATAAATTAATCATTACATATTTATTTGACAACTCAATTTTGTTATATGTTATTATTATCTTTGTTATTAAGTATAACTACGAAACGTAGATAATAATAATATTTAATAAAATAGTGTTGTCAATGAAACTTTATTTGAAAACTCGATTTTATTAAATGTTATTATTATCTTCATTTTATAGTTGTACTTAATAATGAAAATTGTAATAACATATAACACAATTAAACTATTAAATAAAAATATAATTTTTATTTTATTTGACAACTCTATTTTATTATATGTTATTATTATCTTC
>JBBPBS010001130.1:6504832-6554753 GCA_037974835.1 Cicer judaicum
AATAATAATAATAATATTTAATAAAATTTAATTTATCAAATAAATATATACTTATTACTTTATTTGACAACTCTATTTTATTTTATGTTATTATTATTTTCGTTATATAGTTGTACTTCATAACGAAGATAATACTAACATATAAAAAAGTAGATTTGTTAAATAATTTAATGATTACATATTTATTTGGCAACTCTATGTTATTATATGTTATTACTATATTCGTTATGCAGTCAAACTTTAAAAGGAAGATAACAATAACATATAAAATTAAGTTTATCAAATAACTATGTAATTATTACTTTATTTTATTATATGTTATTATTATTTTCATCATGTAGTATGACTATATTATGAAGATAATAATAACATATAATAAAATAGAGTTGTCAAATAAAGTAATAATTATATTTTTATTTAATAGTTCAACTGTGTTATATGTTATTACAATTTTCGTTATTAAGTACAGCTATAAAACGAAGATAATAATAACATTTAACAAAATAGAGTTTTCAAACTTCAAACACTAGCCCTCATCTATTTTGGAAATGTTGATTTCGGTCTATTTTTCTCTAGTGGTTTGAAATTTTTAACTGTGTGTCGAGTTCCGTGGCAGATATCAAACACTAGCTATCGGCTGGTCCGAAAATGCAGATTTTGGTCCATTTTTGTCGAGGGGTACGAAAATTTCTCGAAGAGTCCAGATGAAATCGAGGAGAAGAAGATTCTTGTGGCATTCTTCTCCTTAATTTATAACTGAGTTTCGGGTTCTGCGTTTGATATCAAACACTAGCCATCGTCTGGTCTGAAAATACATATTTCGGTGTTGGGTGATACGAAAATCGCCCAAAAAGACCAAATGAAATCGAGGACTGGGAGACCCTTATAGCATTCTTCTCCTAAATTTATGATTGAGTTTTGGGTTCCGCCTCAAATTTCAAACACTAGTAATTGTCTAGTTTGAAAATACGAATTTCATTTCATCTCCCGAAAAGTCGAGATGAAATCGACGACCGATAGACACTTAAAGAATTTTTCTCCTAAATCTATAAATGTGTTTCAGATTCCATATAATACTACTCGTTTTGATACAAAAGTCCTGATAAAAGTTTCACAACGTCTGATTTCAAACACTAGCCATTGTCTTGTTCGAAAATACAAATTTCTTTCGATTTTTGTCCAGTGGTACGAAAATTGCTAGAAAAGTCTAGATGAAATCAAGGACTGGGAAACCCTTATAGCATTCTTCTCCTAAATTTATAACAGTAATTTAGGTTGCGCGTCCAATTTCAAACACAAGCCCTCTTTTGGTCCGAAAATACAGATTTCGGTCCATTTTTGTCGGATGTTATGAAAATCGATTCAAATGTCCTAATGAAATCGAGGACCGGGAAACTCTTATAGCATTCTTCTCCGTAATTTATAATTGTGTTTCGTGTTCTGCGTCTGATTTCAAACACTAGCCATCGCATGGTCCGAAAATACATATTTTGGTCAATTTTTGTCGAGGGGTAGGAAACTTGCTCGAAAAGTCCAGATGAAATCGAGGACCAAGAAACCCTTATAGAATTCTTCTTCTAAATTTATCATTGTGTTTCGGGTTCCGTGTCAGATTTTAAACACTAGCCATCGTCTTGTTCAAAAATATGGATTTCGGTCCATTTTTGTCGTGTGGTACAAAAATCGCCCTAAAAGTCTAGATGAAATCGAAGACCGAGAGACCCTGATATCATTATTCTTCTAAATATATAACAATGCTTAGAGTTCTGCATCAGATTTCAAACATCAGTCATCGTTTGGTCAGGAAATATAGATATTGGTCCATTTTTGTCGAGGGGTACGAAAACGCCTAAAAAGGCCTGATGAAATCGAGGATCCAGAGACCCTTATAGCATTCTTCTTCTAAATTTATAAATGTGTTTCAAGTTCCGCGTCAAATTTTAAATACTAGCCATCATCTTGTTCAAAAATACGTATATCGGTCCATTTTAGTCTGCTGGCACGAAAATTGCCCGAAATGTCTAGATAAATTCGAGGACCAAAAGACTCTTATAGCATTTTTCACCAAAATTTACAATTACGTTTTGAGTTTAGCGTGAGATTTCAAACACTAGCCATCGTCTTGTTCGAAAATACGGATTTCGGTCCATTTTAGTCAGGTGGTACGAAAATTGTCCAAAAAGTCCAGATGAAATCGAGGACCGGGAGACCCTTATCGCATTCTTCTCCAAAATTTATAACTGTGTTTTGGGTTCCGCATCAAATTTCAAACACTAGCCCTCGTCTGGTCCAAAAATACAGATTTCGGTCCATTTTTGTCGGGTAGTACGAAAATCGCCCGAAAACTCCAGATGAAATCGAGGACCCAGAGACCCTTACAACATTCTTCTCCTAAATATATAACAGTGTTTCGCGTTATGCGTCAGATTTCAAACACTAGACATCGTCTTGTTTGTAAATACGAATTTCGGTCCATTATTGTCGTGTGGAACGAAATTCTCATAAAAAGTCCAGATGAAATTGACGACCGAGCGACCCTTATATCATTCTTCTCCTTAATACGTAACAGTGTTTCTGTTTTCGCTTCAGATTTTAAACACTAGCAATAGTCTTGTTCAAAAATACGATTTTCGTCAATTTTTATTGAGGGGTATGAAAATTGCCCAAAAAGTCTTGATGAAATGAAGAACCGAGAGACCCTTATAGCATTCTTCTTTTAAATTGTTCCGCATCAAATTTCAAACACTTGCCATCATTTTGTTCAAAAACACGGATATCGTTCAATATTAGTCGTGTGGTATGAAAATCACCGGAAATGTCCAGATGAAATCGAGGACCAGGAGACTCTTATAGCATACTTCTCCTAAATTTATAAATGTGTTTTTGGTTCCGCGTCAGATTTCAATCACTAGCCATCGTCTTGTTTGAAAATACGGATTTCTGTCCATTTTTGTCTAGTGGTACGAAAATCGCCGAAAAGTCCAAATGAAATCGAGGACCGAGAGACCCTTATAGGATTCTTCTCCTAAATATATAGTAGTGTTTCGGGTACCGCGTCACATTTCAAACACTAGTCATCGTCTAGTAAAAAAATGCATATTTTTGTCCATTTTTGTCGAAGGGTACGAAACTCTCCCGAAACCTCTAGATGAAATCGAGGATCGAGAGTCACTTATAGCATTCTTCTTCTAAATTTATAAATGTGTTTCAGTTTCCGCGTCAGATTTCAAACAACAGCCATCATGTTTTTGGAAAGCACTAGTTCCGGTCCATTTTTGTCGGGTGGTACGAAAATAGCCCGAAAAGTCCAGATGAAATCGAGGACCAGGAGACTCTTATAACATTCTTCTCCAAAATTTATAATTGTGGTTTGGGTTCCACGTTAGTGTTCAAACAATATCCATCGTCTTGTTCGAAAATACGAATTTCGGTCCATTTTTGACGGGTGGTATGAAAATCGTCCCAAAAGTCTAGATGAAGTCAACGTATATACATGAATTGTATGATATAACTGAGGCTTTGGCTAAAAATTTCGTCATCACTTGATTGGTCACAAGTTTTTAATTAAAATTGTTCAAAGCAACTTAAAGTCCCTCACCGACCAGTACATTCAAACTCCAGAAAACAACATGGCTCCACAAATTTCTTGGGTATGATTTTACAATTGAGTATAAATCCAACAAAGAAAACATAGCAGTTGACAAGCTTTCTCGCTCATTTTGTTTCACCATGTATGTTCCTATGCAATATTTGGTCACTTTGATCCATCAAGTTGTCAATGATGACCCTCTCTTGGCTGACATCCGCAATCAATGTTTTTTTAGGTACTAGCTCTGCATCTTACTATCAGGTTAAACATGATATGCTATTTTGGAAGAACCGACTAGTGGTTCCACAAACTCCTAAACTTATCCAACTCATCCTCAAAGAGTTCAACTCTTCACCTTTGGGTGGTCATGCTAGTGTTACATGAACTAAAACAAAAATTGCTACTCAATTTTTTTGGTTTACTATGACAAAGGATATTAAGGAGTTTGTGTCTCAATGCTTGATTTCCCAAAAAGACAAACATTCTAATGCTCTCCCTGCAAGACTGTTGCAGAAACTTCAAATTCCACATCAGATTTGGGACCCCTTGGCTATGGATTTAATAACAACACTTCCCTTGTATAATTCATACACTGTGATATTCGTTGTAAGACCCATAGTTTTTAAATCCTAAATCATACAATTTTAGGGTATTTTGTGTGGAATTTCTTAGGTTGTTAGCCCAATTTTTGGTATGAAGTGAGTTAAATGCCAAAAATATATTTTTGGAAATTGGATTAAAATTATTTGTCGGGAAATAATTTACTTCCGTTACGAAGGATTTAATACCGGTCAATTGAGTTTCGACGAGAGTGGATATTTTTAACAAAAAGTGGTTTGGGAAGTGATGGGTGAAATTGTAATTTTAATAAATATCTAATTTTGAGATATTTATTAATTATTATTGATATATATATATATATAGAAAGAAAAGGAAAGGAAGGAAACATGAAATAGATAAGAAGGAAGGAAAAAGGAAGAAAGGAAAACCTAAAAAAATTTCCTCTCTCTCCTTGTCTCTCGCGCCAGCTTCCTCATTCATCCATTGTTATACTTTTCTTTGCTTTCTTTGCTTCATTTTCTTCAAGAATAGAAACCCAAGGCTTAGTGGGTAAGAAAGCAAAGATATCTCAACTTCACTCTTCCTCTTTGATTCGAAAACGAAGAAAAACGGTATTAGGGATTTCAAAACCGTTAAACACAAACCTCCATGTTTCATCTAGATCTAAGCTTCGTTTCGGGAATAGATAGAAGGAAAAGTTGCTCACTACCACGCTACGGTGCTTGGGAACCAACTTTGGAAGCGGCGTACCGAGCGGAAAATTTTCCAGATTTACTCACGGTGCATTAATCGCACGTTAAAGCTAAAGTGAAGGTAAGGGCTCCTTCCAAACTTTTAGTTTGCATTTAGGGACTTATTTGTGGTTGTGTGGAAAAGAATTTCGTTAGGGTTAAAGTGTTGATTTTGGGGAAATGAATCTAAGACTTTATGGGAAAAATCTTAGAGTTAGGTTTTGGGTGATAATGATGAATGTTTCGTGAAAAAGGAATTTAACTCATATATGTATGATTTTGAGTAAAAGGAATTTGTTGTGTTTGAGTGGTGGGTTGTGTTGATTTGTGTCGTCGAGTTTGACGTGTGCTTAATTAATATTTATGAAATTTGAGATGTGTTTGTTTGGATTTTGTGAAAAGAATAAATTGATGTGATTTGGTGTGAATTGTGGGATGGATTTGACAAAATGTTTGAGTTTGTTTTGTGTGGAAATTGAAAATCATTAGAGTTAAACGAGTATTAAGAATGGGGAATCTCTTAATGTCGGCGTTTACTTAATGGGGAATCTCTTAATGTCTTGTTTACTTAATGTGTGTTTGTGAAAATCGTTTAAGTTAACTAGATATTAAGAATGGGGAATCTCTTAATGTCTTGGTTACTTAATGTTGTTTTTGGAAATCGTTTAAGTTAACTAGATATTAAGAATGGGGAATCTCTTAATGTCTTGGTTACTTAATGTTGTTTTTGGAAATCGTTTAAGTTAACTAGATATTAAGAATGGGGAATCTCTTAATGTCTTGGTTACTTAATGTTGTTTTGAAAATCGCTTAATTTAAAAGAATATTAAGAATGGGGAATCTCTTAATATGTTTGTTTGCTTAATGTTTGGTGTGAAAATCGGTTAAGTTAAATGAGTATTAAAAATGGGGAATCTTTTAATATCTGCATTTATTTAACGATTGTTGTGGATGGAGTCAGTGTATGCTCATGCATTTCATTTTGGTAAATTATGCTGACCCGTGATAGGTGGCACCTCGGTAAACAGTATTGACCCGTGATAGGTGGTACACTTACGATTTACTTTTTGGTAAGTTGTGATAACCCGTGATAGGTGGCACCTCGGTAAATAGTACTTTGGCATGTGATAGGCGGTACATTTACGACTTACACTTTTTCTTTTAGTAAATCGTGCTGACCCGTGATAGGTGGCACCTCGGTAAACAGTACTGCCCCTGATAGGTGGTACGTTTATGATTTACGTTTTTAGTAGATCATGCTGACCCGTGATAGGTGGCACCTTGGTAATTGGTACTTTGGCCTGCGATAGGCGGTACAATTATGATTTACGGCCCTTCGAGGAGGGTTTTAGTTTGGAATTCCGAGTCCATGCATTTTGGCATATACGCATTGCATTAGGGTGCTTGGCACGCGAGTAATGTTTGATTCAAGTTCATGATTGTGTTGAAATTGCTAAGTGTTATGTGTTGATATTATGCGTAAGAGTGATTGATTGTAAACTTTTCGAAACTTAAATTGTCGTGGTAATTTTATTATAATTGCCAAGTGTGGATGTTTTGGAATTGTTTGTAAGTGTGATTGATTGCAAAACCATTTCAAAACTCAAGATGTCGTAGTGTTTGCGCTATAATTGTTAAGTATGATTGTTTGGATTTGTGTGTAAGTGTTGATTGGTTTCGATACCCTTTAAAAAGTTGAAAAATGTTGAATTTTGCTGTTTTTCTGTTGCTGTCAGTTGTGTATTCGAATACAGCTTCCTGTATTTGAATACAGACATGTTGTTTTGCTACTGACTTGCTGTGTAGTTGAATACAGACTGTTGTATTTGAATACAGACATGTTGTTTTTGCTGTTGAATGCTGAAACAGCCTTGTATTCGAATACAGAGATGTTGTATTCGAATACAACAATGCTGTTTTGTTAAAAACTTCAACTTTCAACTTTGGTTATGCATGTTTAGCATATGGAAACCCTTTTAAGGTGTATGCTAAGTGGAAAGGTTATTTGTGCATTTAAAAACTTAAATGTTATGTGTTAACTGTTAATTTCGGTTGGTGACCCTTTACAACTATTGTGGAAATCTGGGCTTTGCCCTCAGATGAGAGATAGGACGACCCTACCGGTTCATACCCTGTGGATGGGGATGCAGATGGGAATGCCTGACTGGAGCAATGTTAGGAGGATCTTACGGGACGCGTGGAGATCTCTCAAGGTGTTTAGTTTGTTTTGTAGAATGATCAGATTAGGTTGACATAGAGGGAAGACACGTCTTTCTTTTGTATTGTGTTTATTTTAAACTGGAAGACTATACCACTTTTTGATATGTAAATTATTTTATGGTAAGATTTGTTAAGAAGTAATCCAAGGAAAAATTGAAATTATGAAGAAAAATTATTTTATGGTATTAAAATATTAGTGATCCTTTTAAAATAATTTAAGTGTTTGCAATCAAATTTTAGAGTATTGATTAACCACTAAAATAATTTATCTACTACGAGATTTATTTTAATTTTATGATTGTTATATTAACTTAGAGTAAAAATAGTTACGTACTTTACCTACTAATGGAAAAATCTTTATTTCAATCTTTTTTGTTAAATGATAAAAAAAAATTGATTAAAAGAAAAGTTAATTAATTATTTATTTGTGATCAATTTGTAAATATTGAATCGGTATGAGAATATTCTACATCATGATGCCAATTGATGAATTAGTTATATGCATGTATATGATTATGTGAATATGAAATTGTTTGTGTTTCAAGTGTTCTAATTTTTGGGAATAAGTGTATAGAGTTAGAGTAGTCGAGAGCATTTAAAAGTGGAATAGTTCTATATTTCTTCAATCGAATTATTGAGTATATATTGATGTTATTGTTCTTTCTTTTGTTGTTGTAGCTAGTTGTAAATTACAAATAAATTATTGTGAACGTGTAATTATGTGTGTTTTTAACTTAAAGTAAGGAGTAGAAGTTGTGGCGCCGCCTTCGCACTCCTGAACCACGCTAAAGATACTTTTAATTATCCATATTTGAATTTGAATGATTGCAGTTATAGTTCCTTAAGAAGTTGACTACATGAGTAGAAGGGACTAGCTACCCCAATGACTCATCGTCAATAAAAGAGACAACGATAACTCATTATTTTGTTAGAAGTATCTTTTAATTTTATTTTTAAATAATTAAAAAATATGGTTATTGCTTATATCAATTGAATGAATTTAATTATTAAATATATGTTATTAGGGAATAGTATCTCTCTCATTATTTTTGCCTTGATTATATATATAATATGTTTTTATAGAGTAATTGATTATAATTCTATTATAGTGTTATTAAGTTGTTAGATGTATTTAATATTTTAAAAAGTTAATCTCTTTGTCAAGCCTAAGTTAAATTTGTTAAATGTTTTGTGATATGATTTAGACTTTATATTAAGGAGTAAAACTAGTATTATTTGGTTTGAAAGAAATAGTTGAAATTGACAACGTACTTGGAATATGTTTCATTTAACCAAACTAAGTGAACTACGTTATTATTGACAAAATCTATATGTTATGTTTTATATGTAAATTACAGTGAGTAACTCTTTGGTATTTTATTTCATAATTGAATGACAAATGTGATGGACATTTTATTTCATAATTGAATGATAAATGTTGTGTTTAATTGATTTATTTTGTCATGTTAGTTTATCATGCTATGTTAGTTGATTTTCTACATGTTGTGCTTAATTGGAGATTGAATGTCTTAAATATAATTCTAGACTAAGTTTGAACCTTGAGGGTGGTAAGTTAGATATTAGTTCACTCACTGCAAATTTCGAGGACGAAATTCTTTAACAAGGGGAGAATTGTAACACCCTAAATTTAATAATAAACTATTTTATTAATTAAATAGGATTTTAAATAATTAATTTGATGTTAAAATTATTTTAGAATATATGTTGATAAATTTTGTGAGTAATTTTTGTTATAGTAATGTTTTCTGTGATGTGTTAGTTTGATAGATATTATATTTAATGAGCAATATAAATAATAAATATTTTACTTTATTATTTTATATATTTTTATAAAAATAAAAGTATTGTAGTGTAATATTTTAAAGAACAAGATTTTATATGATTTTAAGTGTATATGTGAGTTGGTTATTGATATGATATTTTCTTATATGTTTGACTAATATTAAATGTGTACATATTTATATTTTAATCATTTTTAAGTATATCTTATTTTAATTATTTTTAAATATATCTTATTTTAATTATTTATTCTATAAATAATTATATTGAGATCGTAGTAATATTGTGTTTGATTTTCTTTGTTTTTATATATTCATTTTGAAATTGTGATTATATATATATATATAGTTATATTTCAATTATTTATAACTATTTTCTATTTTTAGTTATTTTCTTTAAAAATATTTATCTTGAGATAGAATTGATATTGTGTCTGATTTTGTTTATTTTTATATACTTGTTATGACATTGTGATTTTATATATATTTATTACGATTTAGTAATTAATATAAAATATTGATGTTATATTTATTTATTTTATAATTTTGACTATTTCCTAATATTCTGGTATTATTATAATGTGAGTATTTTGATAAATAAGTATAATTGTAGAGATTATTTTGAATGTGAATGTTTCAGTCATTAGTAATATATTTTTTTATATATTGATTATTTTGATTACTCTAATTTATAAAATATTAGTAACGTTTGGAAAACTAAATGGTGCTTGGAGAAATATTAAAAAGGAAATTAAACAAATATTAATTTTATTTCCACAAAATAAAAATAATAATAGTAAAACAAAAACATAAATAAAGAGACCTTGTGAACCCTGATTTTTATTAAAATAAAATAAAACAAAGAAAAGGGAAGGGAGTTGGACAGGCAGCCTTAGAACCAAAGAGTAAACACAACAACAAACACTGGTAAGCAATAACTGTCCCAGAAAAGTTTCTATGTTTTCGTCCAAATTTCAGTATGTTGTTTTACTCATTCATCTATTCAATTAAACACAATTTTTCAGATTTTTAACAACCCGAATTTCTCCCTAAACTACCCGATTTCTCCGTTTACAGAAATCCTTATTTTGCACCGTTCTCCTTCACCGTAAGTCCGATTTGAGTGAAACCAACGCCAAAATGACCGTGTGAAAAGTGGCTATATTATCCACTGATTGGGTTTCTGATTTATGGTAATTTTGCTTGACCGAATTTCGAATTTAGTTTTTAGAGTATCTTCTCATTATTTATTATTAACCTTTACCCATAAACTATCGAGTTAGATCGATTGAAGGACAAAGAGTCAATGAACAAAGGTTGTTTGCTCGTGGAATCGTATGCGTGTGTGAAAGCTTCAAAATAAGGTAAGGGGTGAGAGAGCGTTTGAATTCATGAGTATAATATATTGTGAGATGAACGGGAAAACCGTATTTCCCAACGATTCATCCGGGGCTCGCTACGTATGGCAGAAGCCCTTTGAGGGATAAATTAATTAATTTACAAATATTGAAATTGTGAGATTAAAATATAGAATAGAAACATTTATAGAATAGAAACATTTATGTATATATATATATATATGTGATTAGGTGAGTTTATGTGATGTGATAACAAAAGATGGATGTGTTGTGGTAGTTTTATGTGATGATGATGATGTATGATTAATTATTGTGATGTTATAAATTTGTGAGAAGTTTATGTGATGATGTTTGATTAATGATAGTGATGCTATAAATTTGTGATGAGTTTATGTGATGAGATATGATTAATGATAGTGATGTTGTGAATTTGTGATGAGAATATTGAAGTAACCCCATAATTGGTGAAATAATTATGATTTCAATTTGTATTTGAGATGACGGTTTTAATGAAGTATCATAAACCAACGAGGGGAGAAAATAAATATTGTGAATTTGTGAAGTGGAGATTATTTTGTCATCATATAGGTAGGGCCTGACAAGCCTAGTGATTATGGGGAAGTACAACTGAATGAGCCTGATCGTGGCGGTCTGCTGTCGAGCCTTAAGGCAAGATTGTTAGACCTTGGAGGTATTCCGGTGGGGAATTCCTAGGTGACTTGGAGGTAGCACTCCAAATGTCGGGAGCTACCATGCAACACACGTTTACCTCGACTGTCACGTATATGTGTCTCGGGTTGAGTTGAGGGGATCTATGAGGACAGGGCCAATTTGAATTGTCCGTCCACCGGGATGGTGGCATAGTATCATGGCTTCCTAACCAAGTACTTCAGAGTTAGAATGGTACCAGATTGTGAAGTAGAGTCTAAGCTCATGCATAGCATTGCATTTCCTTGTGATTGTTTTGTTGTGATTGATGTGTTTCAAAGGTAATAATAATTAAATGATTGATGCATATTATAATGAGATGATTATTTTACTTGAGTGACTTGGATGTTATAGTATGATACTATTTAATTAAATATTTTGATATATCGTAAAGTGATTATGATACGGTTCTATTATGATTGTTTGCGTGTTCTTCTTACTCATATTATACTATTAACATGATTTCAAAACTCACCTCCTTCGTTGTTTGTGTTTGACTGGCTAGGCCCTGCGTTTGCGAAATCGCAGTTATTACAGGTTAATGAGTCTTGAAGTTCAAGTTTGGGAGGAACCCCGCTCTGATAGGTGATACCGGGAATAAGGGTTTTAATTTGTATTTTACTTATTTAATTTGAATCAAATTTTTGTATGAAAACCTTTGAAGTACTAGTTAGTTTTTAGAAATAAATCAAGTAATTGTACTTAAATCAAGTTTATTGAGATTAAATTGTTTTATTTGATTAATAAAATTTGAATTGTTGCATGTGTATTTTGAGAAACGTGATATCCTAAATTAGTTACAAAAGTTTTTAATTTCTTGAAAATATAATTGTATTTATCCGCTGCAAATTTTATAGAAATATGATACAAATTATTATGTATATTATTTTGGGATTTAGGGTGTCACAAATGATCTACACATCTTGGAGCCAGGGAGAGGCCAAAGAGAAAGAGTTCCTAACTGTATATAATTCTTTTGTCACCATAAATAGGAGGAAGGTGTGTTATTTCGTTTCACTCGACATTCCTTAGAATGATTTTCTTGTTATTTCTTTAACCATTAGTTATTTTACATTCCTAGAAGTGAATAGCAGTTCTCTGAATTTTCCTTGTATTAGATTTAAATTTATTGAAATATAAATATAAGGTTTCAACAGTCGTGCAATTTATTATAATCATTACATAAAACTTTATTGTAACACCTCAAATTTTATAAATAACTATTTTATTAATTAAATATGATTTTAAATAATTAGTTTGATGTTAAAATTATTTTATAATATATATTAATAAATTTTTGGACAATTTTCGTTATACGGGCATTTTCTATTATGTGCTAGTTTTATAAATATTAGATTAAATGAGTGATATAAATAATAAATATTATATTTTATTATTTGATATAGTTTTTTGTAAAAAAATAATAGTATTTTAGTATAATATTTTAAAGAAACATATTTTACGCGATTTTACAGGTATATACACGTACCCAATTAATGTAATATTTTTCTATGCGCTTGACTGATGTTAATTATGCACGTAGTTATATTTCAATTATTTATAACTATTTTCTATTTTTAGTTATTTTTTTTATAAATAATATCTTGAGATAGAATTGATATTGTGTTTGATTTCATTTATTTTTATATACTTATTATGATATTGTGATTATATATATATATATATATATATATATATATATATATTATGATTTAGTAATTAATATAAATTGTTGGTGTAATATTTATTTATTTTATAATTTTGACTATTCTCTAATGATAGTAATATTTTAATTTAAGTATGAAAAAAAAGTATTATTTTGAATATGAGGGTTTTTATTAATGTATATTAAAAGACTCATTACTTTAATTACTTAATTTTATAAAAAAATTGCTTTTGAAATATAAGTAATTTGGTACTTAAGTTATGTTTGAAAAAAAAATTCTTAAAAAAATAGTTTTGATAGTTGTTTGTTTTATTTAAAAAATAAAATAAATAGAATAAAGTAGTAAAATGTATTTTATGGATTAGACACATATTTAAGATTAAAATCTAATTAAATAAAAAAATATATTAATTGAAAATAGCAAGAATGAAGGACATGAGAAAGAGAGAGTAATCTAGACACAAAATAGGACAGCCGCACATTGAGAGAAAAAGAAGAAACTTGATATTATTCATCGATGACTGTCCTAGAAAAGTTTCTATGTTTTCGTCCAAATTTTAGTATGTTGTTTTATTCATTTAGCTGTTCAATTAAATATAATTTTCCAAATTTTTTAACAACCCGAATTTCTTCATAAAATATTCGATTTCTCCATTTGTCATAATTCATTATTTTGCACTGTTCTTCTTCATCGTATGTTCGATTTGAGTGAAACCAACGCCAAAACGATCATGTGAAAAGTGGCTATATTATCCACTAATTGGTTTTCTGTTTTATGGTAATTTTCCTTGACCGAATTACGAAATTTAGTATTTAGAGTATTTTCTCTTAATTTATTTTTGACGTTTACCCATAAACTGTCGAGTTAGATCGATTGAAAGACCAAAGTCAAAAAACCAAAGATTGATTGCTCGTGGAATTGTACTCGTGTTTGAAAGCGTCAAAATAGGGTAAGGGCTAAGAGATCGTTTTTATGAGTATTATATAATGTGAGATGAACGGGAAAACTGTATTTCCCAACGATTTATCTCGGGTTCGCTATGCATAGTAGTAGCCCTTTGAGAGATAAATTGATTAATATAAAAATATGGAAATTGTGATATTAAAATATAGAATAGAAATATTTATAAGATGTTGATTGATTTAATTTCGTTAAATGCGTGATATTTGATGTTATTATGATATTTGATTTCAAATGAAATTGATGCATATGTTTGATTAAAAAAATTTATGTGATGTGATAATAAAACTTGGATGCATGGTATGATATATGTATACGGGATGATAATGCTGATTTTTTATCGATAATAGTGATGTTATAAAATTGTGATGAGTTTATATGATGATTACGATTATGTATGATTAGTGATGTTATAAAATTGTGATGAGTTTATACGATAATTATGATTATGTATGATTAATGAAGTTCTAAAATTGTTATGGGAATATTGAAGTACCCCATATATGATGAAATAGTGATGATTTATAAAGATGAGGCTCTTAATGGAGTAGTCTAAGCTAACGAGGGAAGAAAATAAATATTGAGAATTTGTGAAGTGAAGATTATTGTCATCATATAGGTAGCGCCTGACAAGCCTAGTGATTATGAGGAAGTACAACTGAATGAGCCTGATCGTGGCGGTCTACTCTCAAGCCTTAAGGCAAGATTGTTAGACGTTGGAGGTATACGGGTGGGGAATTCCTAGGTGACTTGGAGGTAGCACTCCAAATGTCGCGAGCTACCACACAACACACGTTTACCTCGACTGTCACATATATGTGTCTCGGGTTGAGTTGAGGGGATCTATGAGGATGGTGGCATAGTATCAAGCGTCCTAACCAAGTACTTTGAGTTAGAATGGAGTAGTCTAAGCTAACAAGGGGAGAAAATAAATATTGTGAATTTGTGAAGTGAAGATTATTTTGTCTAGTGATTATGGGGAAGTACAACTGAATGAGCCTGATCGTGGCGGTCTGCTGTCGAGCCTTAAGGCAAGATTGTTAGACCTTGGTGGTATTCCGGTGGGGAATTCCTAGGTGACTTGGAGGTAGCACTCCAAATGTCGGGAGCTACCATGCAACACACGTTTACCTTGACTATCACGTATATGTGTCTCGGGTTTAGTTGAGGGGATCTATGAGGACAGGGCCAATTTGAATTGTCTGTCCACCGGGATGGTGGTGTAGTATCATGGCCTCCTAGCCAAGTACTTCAGCGTTAGAATGGTACCATATTGTGAAGTAGAGTCTAAACTCATGCATAGCATTGCATTTCCTTGTGATTGTTTTGTTGTGATTGGTGTGTTTGAAAAGCGATAATAATTTTCTTAGATGGTTTGATGTTATAGTGAAATTTATTGATTTTCCATGAGTGATTTTGACTTTATAATGCTATATTTTTCCTTGTAGAACGTTTGTGAAATGATATAATTTATTTATGATTAATTTTGTGTTCTTCTTATTTATATTATATTATTAACTTGATTTCAAAATTCACCTCCTTCATTGTTTGTGTTTGACTGACTTGGCCATGCATTTGTGAAATCGCAGCTGTTACAGGTTAACGAGTCTTGAAGTTCATGTTTGGGAGAAACCCCGCTCTTATTGGTGATACCGAAAATTAAGAGTTGTAATGTGTATTTTACTTATGTTATTACAAATGACTTTTTATATGAAAACTTAGTACGAGTAAGTCTTGCGAATTAAATCAAGAAATTCTAGTTGAATCAAGTTCATTGATATTGCATTGTTTTAATTGAGGAACAAAGTTGAATTGTTATATGTGTATTTAGATAAACGTGATATTAAAGTTTTTGTTCTCTTTAACATATTTTCTTTATCCGTTGCAAGTTTTCTTCAAATAATTTAATGTATATTATTATAAATGTCATTTTGGTGTTTAGGGTGTCACATTAGTGGTATTAGAGCAGGTCTGTCCAATTAGGTCGAGTGTTGATTGTTGATTCTGTGTTACGAATGTCACTCGTGTCAATTGTGTTTTCTTGTGTTATAATTATTTTCACTATGATGGTTTTCCCATATAATTGTGTTAAGGGTTATATGCCTTTATATTACTATACATATTTTCGAGATTACTAATTAGCTGTTTATTATTTGCTTACTCTGATTGTGTTATGGATTCTAAATTCCTACCTAAGTAAATAAACCATGAAATTACTTATTGACAAGATTATGTTAGTTACTTGTTACTTATTGCTTGTCTACCAAATTATGATTTTTGCACTCTTGTTTTATATGAATAGTTGGAAATGATAATTTTGATTGACCAACTGTATGTTTCAAGTTATTAATCTCATTCACGTAATTATAGTTATCAAATGTCATACCTCGCTAGTTAGTTCTTTTAAAGTTTCATTTTCACCCTAACTCAATTTAAAATATTTAGTTTTGATATGTATCTGTTTAAAGTGTTTGATTTAATAACTAATTGATTGAAACATTGATTTCCGTATGAATTATATGTTTAAAACTTCAAGTATTGACTTTTACTAGGTACAAATTATTATTATTTTTTTTGAAACTCAATTTAGAGAAAAAAAGATGTTTCGTTGTAAACTTTGAGTTAGATAGAAAATATGTCTCTAACATATAAAGTTTTAATTTTGACTAAAAAAATTCTTATTTTTATTTTATGTTGGCTTGTGTTAAGAAAAAAATCCATTTTAAATCGTGAATTTTAACTTTAAATCACTTGAAAGTGTTGATGGTTGTATCTAGATGAGTGAAGTTTTGATATTGGTTTTGAAAACAATTTAGAATGTTCGTCATGATTTAGATAGTATGAAATTCATATTATTAGCAATAGTAATTCTTGAATATTAGGGGTTGGTAGAACTTATAATTTTTTTAAAATTGACATTTTGAAGGAGTTAAAGTTTACTTATTTTGTATGCTGAAAATAAATTTTGTTTAAATTACTCTTGATTATTTTAAAGAAATTAATTGAGTTGAATTTTTGTTGATTTATAAAATAACAATAACTCTATGCTAGTGATTTTATTTAATGTTTAAAATAGCTTAAAATTTACAGCATGTTTTACTATGTCTTGTTTTTAAGAAAATTGAAAATAGTTGTTGTTATGTTGTTTTAGGGGGCTGATGTGAATATTGAATCCTGAGGGTGTTGGAATATTTATTTGAAATGATTGATTTACTGATTATGATATTATGAACTCATTAGAGTTTGACTTGATATTAGAGTTTTAGAGTTTAAGAACTCTTCAGTGATTTGCAATAGTACTAATGATAAAATGTCTACTAATTGAGAAAAAGAAGGAAAAAGAAGGAAAAAAAAGAACAAAGTTCTTAAAAATCTTCTCAATGGTGAAATTCTTTTTGAAAAGTTATCTAAATTTTGGATTCTATAATTGATGTATTTTACAAGTAGAATTTTTTTTTTTTGTTATATCAATTAACCTTACAAAATGGTATTTAGATTGGTATGTGTAGATTGTTAGCTTCCCTTTATTTTTTTTTTCCTTCTAGTTCATTCTCTTAATATAAAAAAAGTGAACATTTTTCCCTTTGTAATTTTGAAGCAAGAGATTCTAATCAATAAAAGAGGTATTACTCACAAATGTTTTCTTTGAATATGATTTCAATAACATGGTATCAGTAGCAAATCCATAGCGATTTCTCGTTCATCTTCTTCTTTTTGATATGTTTGTTCCTCTGTGCCTCTAATTATCCATTCCTCTGTGACGTTTCCCCCCTTTCTGTTTTGCGATGGAATTGGATATCGATAGCTCTTATTCTTCTTCTTCATCTAATGATCAATCTCAGATTCATCACCAAACCAAGAAATTGTAAAATCAAAATCGAAAATATGCTCGATCCCTACTTCATGCACCTAAGTGATAATCCAGGCCTTTCACTCGTCTCTCTGTTGCTTAATAACATCAACTTCCACACCTGGTCTCGTACCATGCTTGTTGCTCTCCAATCCAAGAACATGTTTGGCTTCGTTCTTGGAACCCTAAATCACCCTCCAAACTCTAATCGACTTTCTATTGCTTGGGAACAATGTAACACTATGGTCGTGTCATGGATTGCCAACTCTCTTGATCCGAAAACTTCCCAGAATATCATGTGGATGGAGTATGCGGTTGAAATCTGGAAGGAATTAAAGGACTTATATTATCAAGGTGGTGTTTTTTAAATTTCAGATTTAAAAGAAGAAATACTTGATCTCCGTCAAGGTGATTTCGCTATTACTAATGACTTTACTAGTTTGAAAATGCTTTGACAAGAACTTGATAATTTATGTCCTCTACCTACATGTTCTTATAACCCCCAATGTGCATGCACCCTATTATTTCAAATTCGTGATTATCAGGAAAATGATTACGTAATTCATTTCCTTAAAGGTCTTAACGAGAAATATTCACCTGTTTGATCCCAAATAATATTAATGGATCCAATTCCTCATATTAGTAAGGTTTTTTCAATGCTTATACAACAAGAAAGAGACTTTTTAATCCTACTCAGGAACCAAAATTTGTTGTTGCTATTTCTAATTTTGGTCGTAGATTTGGACGTGGTTCTTTCTCCACTGATGGTTGCATTTATGGTAGTCATGGTCATGGATACAAAATTTGCTCTCACTATATTAAAACTGGTCATATTGTGGATGTGTGTTTTAAGAAACACGATAATCCTCCTAACTATCCAAGACCCAATTCTATTTCTACTAATTGTTCATCTACCTCTCATGATGATGATGTTGATGGCAATGCTAATGAAAACAAAACCTCTGGTGTGGAAGTTGGCTCCCTAGGTTTCACCTGGATGAACAAAAGACTTTATGAGCATTGTAGCAAGCTTCTAGTGATTCACCTTCCATCATTGTTAATCACCTTCAAAATTCGTCCTCCATTGTTTTAGGTAATTTTTTTATCACATCAAGTTTTGAATTTATTTTTCAATGATTCTTGGCTTGGATACAGTTTTCCTTAAATTGCCAAATGGTTTCATGGTTATGGCTCAATTTGGGTTTCCACGGTTCTGAATTTTAGTGAGAATTTTAAATTAAAGTCTGCCTAAAAGTGGTATGAATTTTTTCATCCGGCATAAAATAAATTTCAAATAATTTTAAACGTTTTTAGAAATAACTTTAGTGATGATGAAGAAAATTATTTTATTTGATAAAAAGCCAATAGAACCATTTTCAGAGTTATATATATATATAAAGAAAGAATCATTTTCAAAGAGAATCCAGGCTTCATAGGGTTTATATCTATAACAAACTATAATCACACAACTCTCACCATGACATTCATTCAAATTTTCCTATGAAGGACTGATATCATAAATAACATCTTATTTTGGAACCATGAAGTAAAATGTATAGCTTTTGCTCGAGAGATTTTATGTGTGGCCTTATAATAAATTGAGGATCTTATAATATATTAAAGAAAACACTTCAAATATTATGTTAACACATCTTTATATTATATTATGTAACACTAATTTTCCCACATCATTTAATATTATGATGTGGTACCTCTATAATTCATTTATTTTTTTATTCATCATTCTACTTGTTTTTTTTGTCTATATCTCTATAATTTAAAAACCAACAATAAAAAATGTAACTTCCATTACAAACTTGATTTAATTGTCTTTTACCTTTTTTAACTCATTGCATATAGATGTATCATAACATTTTAACAATTGAAATGTAACAATCATAAATTACAACAAAATATATAAAAATATAATAATCACATATTAAAAAACAATAAGTTTAAATTAAAATAAACAAAAAAATATTGAAACACAATCAATTAAATTAGTAAGTCATTGAAAAAAAAATATAACAATATTTTTTAATAAATAAAACTATTAAGTTATACATTAAATATTTTCAAAAGTAATTTATAATTTGTGTTCATTTTTCTCTTATTAGTGTCAAACACATATTATTTTCCTCTAATAAAACCTAAATTATTTGTCTATATAAATTGTTCATGAAATAAATATACTAATTTCACAATATTAAACTTACATATTTGAGAAAGGATGAATCATATCATAATTTCAGTTAACGGCATAAATAATCAAAATCAAAGTGTGATTTTTATGATTTCCAACATTATTTCGTATTTTTGATGGTAAAAAATAGTATTTTGAGTTTGTTCATTATATATACTCTCTACAAAAATAATTAAATCAAAATATATTTGAAAGAAACACGTGACATAACACTTCTAATTAAGAGTTAGTTATTGAATGTTTAAGTGGATATGAGAAACGAACATAAAATATAAAAAATAGTAGTTCATTCAACTAGTCAAAAAAGAATAAAGAAATAATAGTACTCAAGATAAAAATAAAAATAAAAATAATGATCATATAAAAACCAATGCTTACAAATATATCTCAAATCAATATGTTTGCAAATTATATATATTCTATTTTTCATAGGAATAAAATATTCAATAATGATTGAATGTTTAAAACATAACAACATGTATAAAAACAATCGCTCATATTTTTTTTAATAATCTTTTTAAAGAAAAATCCCTCTTATTCTAATTTAATTTTTTTAATTATGTATACAAACAACCACTCATCTTTTTTTAATCATATTTTTTAGAGAGAAAATCACTCATTTTATTACAAACTTTTTAATTATTTCCATTTCATTTATTCTTTTGTTATACAATCACTATTCTTATAAACTAAGAAACTTATAAATCTTGAAATTTTTCAGATCAAATTGATACATTTATACAGCACAAAAAAGTCCTTCAAACCTTTTTGAAAAACTACATTGAAAGAAAATTTCACAAATTACAAATGCGCAGTGTGCAAATTATATTCTAGTGTGATATATATTCAAGACTAAGCCGAATCATAATTTTGGAATATTCAAGAAGAAACCCAAATTCATTCTCGCTCCAATCAATTAAGACTAGGAAGGAAGATTCAAGTGAATATGTTTTTGAGCATAATATAAAATTAGATATGATTCATAATTATAATCGAAGGAAATCTTTGACGCTAGTCAAAATATTGTTCTCAAGAAGATATTGTCAAATATTATTCACAAGAAGATATAGCCATATTATTGTTCACAAAAAGATATAGTCAAAATATTGTTCACAAGAAGATATAGTCGAAATATTATTCACAAGAAGATATAGTCAAAATATTATTCACAAGAAGATATGCTCAGAATTTGCTCACAAGAAGATATTTCCATAATTTGTTCACAAGAAGATACACTCAGAATCATTTACAAGAAGAAATACTCAATTATTCACAAGAAGATACATTCATAATTTGTTCACAAGAAGATACATTTAGAATTTGTTCACAAGAAATATATGATCTAGATATTGTAAGAAAAAAAAAATGAAACCCTAATTCATTATGTAAATGGTACTCAAGGGTGAAGAAGAAAACACAAATTCATAAACCCAGAAATCCATACAATTCAAAAAAAAAAAAAACTTTTGAGAGCTCAAATTCCTAAGTATTGAAAATACAAAGGTTTAAGTTCTAGAGACGTATTCGCTTAAAGAAATATTTTACAAGTGTTTTAGTGTGAGAAATCAATTGTAGCAATCTGCTTAGTAGAAACAAAACACAATCCGTTCCAAACTTGTGTAAACCAGCCAAATAGTGGTTTTAGTGTTCCTCAAGCAATCTGTGGTTTTCAAGTTGTGTTGAGAAGACTTGACTTGTACGGTTGATAAACCTATTTTTATAGGATCTTAATAGGGTAGTTACCCTCTATTTTATCTAATTTTATAGTTTGGATTTCAATTTCTTATTTATTCATTTCTTTATTATATTTGCATAATTGATCATGAGATGATAAAATAATTCAAATTCGTCAAATGAACTAAGTTTTTAATGCAAAAATATCAAGTTTAATATTTCAGCTTATGAGTGCAAGCAGGAGATTTGTTGCACATTTTAAGGATATTGAATTTTATGATAAAAAAATATTGTTGAAGAAGGGGAAGGTTGTTGCATAGGAACATTAAACACTTTATCGAGAATGTCCCTGCAACTAGCTTTGTTGTCCTCTTGATTTTCCGAACTTTGTTCGAGATTCTCCTAAAATAGACATAGGATTAAAAAGATAAGTTCAATATCGTTTTTAAAATACAATATTAAAAAATATTAAAGTTATAATATACTTAAACAAAGCTCTACTGCTTTTTGAACATTTTCGTTATCAACCACTCCATCTGTATTTACACGAGCTTCCTTCCACAAGATATTATGACCCAACGGTTGATCGGATTGGGTGTTTTGTAGCTACTCGTTAAGATCATAAACAAAATACTAGTTAGAAACTATAGTTTATAATATAATATACCACATTATATAAAAGTGATGTTTAATTACTTACAAGTTTTTGCTCTAGACGTGCATATCCCATACGTGATTTTTTGTATGGGTGCGTCAGATTTTTTTCCCTCACGCAATCTGCCTTACTTATATTCTATATAAAAAAATAACAATCGTGTAAAAGTTTAAAATATGCTATAAATATGAATAATAAAACACAAATGTTAATAAATTAATCACTTACCACAAACGCGGGGTCCAAATGTTTTACTACAAATGCGCTCCATTCTTCATTTGATATATAATATGTATATATTCTTGGAGCTTCAGCATTCATATTTCCTTCACGATCTTTTAGATAGAAATTTGAGAGGTGAGATCTAAAACCCCGATGTATTTTCCCGGCAACTCTCAAGACGTAATTCTTTCTCACCTCGTCAAGAACAAAAGCAGTCTGCAAACGAAATAAATATATAGTTTGAGTAAAGTATTTCAATGGAAAAAATTATAAATGACAAAAGAGTGGATGAAAAAAGTTACTTATATATCATTCCACAGTATATCTTTCGCATCTTTCAACGCCTTATCTCTCCAATCATCAATTGTAATGGGGATATTCTAACGAACAACAACCCCAATGTAACTTACAACACATGGAGCTGTTGGGGTAAATTGGCTGACCACTCTCATTCCATCCAACATAATAAACTCATATAGTAAGTACATGTTTTCAAAAAAGATAAAAAATAAACAACAAATAGAGTATAGTATATCTCAAATTTTATGCCACTGCTCCTTGCTTTTATGACATTTTGCATGATGGTTGCACCATGTTTGACTTCATTTTTGTAAGTCTTAGTGTTGACAACTTCCTCATTTTGACAATCTAAATCCTTGTTGGTATCCATTTATCTACAACAAGTTCAACATGCAGTAGTCTAAGTACGTATCAATATAAGTTCAACATGCATTTTAGTGATAACAAAAATTAATAACATCAATACCTAAATAGTGAGACAAAATACGTAGGAGAAGGAACACAGGGTTCGTAGGAGAAATGTGTAGAGGTTTCCCAAATTTATTAGTCAAACCTTGTACTTTTTCAAGTATTTGATATCTAGTCGTTGCTAAAGGAGCTTTACCTTCCTCTGATTTTCCATCGAATGCATTTCTCCACCCACAATACTGATGACTACAAGGTAAGAATCTACGATGTCCAAGAAATACATTTTTCTCACAATGTTTCAACCACATCCAATTTGTACTCTCTTCACATATAGGACATGCACACTGACATTTAATGCTATATCCTGATAAATTACCATATGCTGGAAAATCATTAATTGTGCCAAACAACATAGCCCTCAAATTTAAAAAATTATTTCTTATACCCATCATAAACTTCCACACCTGTCTCCCACATGATTTTTAAATCTTCAATTAGAGGAGTCAAGTATACATCAATATCATTCCCTGGTTGTTTGGGTCTAGAAATTAATAGAGACAACATCATAAACTTACGCTTCATACATAACCATGGAGGTAGGTTATAAATCAACAAAATCATAAGTCACATGTTGTGTGAGATGCTTTGAAGACCATGTGGATTCATTTCATCAATAGAAAGTGCAAGTCGTAAATTTCTTGACTCTATCCCGAATTCAGGATACTAGTGATCAATTTTTGCCCATTGTGGAGAATCTGCAGGGTGTCAAAATTTTCCATCTCTAATTCCTTCATCTGCATGCCATGTCAAGTATTTTGAATCTTCTTCATTGTGATACATGCGCCTAAATGTTGGTATTATAGGAAAATACCACAAGACTTTTGCTGGAGTAGATTTTTTCTTCTTATATCCAGAGACATTGCATTTCGGACACACCTTTAGTGATTCATATTTATTTTGAAATAAAACGCAATCGTTAGGACTCGTATGAATCCTTTCGTAACCCATGCCAATAGAGCACAAAATCCGTTTAGCCTCGTAGGTTCGACTAGGAAGTTCATTATCATCTGGCAACATATCTTTTAAGAGTGTTAATAATTATGTGAATCTTTTATTTGACCACCCATTACTCGCTTTTAAGTTGTACAACTTTAATATCGCCGACAGTTTTGTGAATTTAGAACAACCATTATATAATGGTTTCTCTACATCACTCAACAAACACTCAAACATTATAAGGTCTTCTTCAACTGCTTTTGCAATCTCCTCAACTCGGTCCGACTCATATGTATATGTGTCAAAATCAGTTGAAGCATATGTCGAACCATTCTCAAAATTAATGTTTCTTTTTTTTTTCTCACCATGTCTTATCCAACATGTATAGCTTCAATCAAATCTATTCCATACTAATTGTCCTTCCAAATCATCTTCTCTAATGCGTTTTCCAAAACAACATTTTAAAAAAGGACAAACGACTCTATTTGGATCTTTTGCATTTTTCACTGCAAACTCAACAAACTACTTCACTCCATTTTCATACTCTATTGACAATCGATTGACTGACATCCATTTTCGATCCATATTATATGACATATATAAATGTAGTTACAAAAATAATAAGCTACTGATAACATTATACCAATATATAGTACACATATCTAATATTGGAAAATAGAAACCAAGGTCCATTATTATGTAACAATTTTAGAGTAGAAAAGATTTCAAAATAGAACAGATCAACAAATTTCAAAAAAGAAAAGATTTTATATGATTTATTATGTAACAATTTATTAGTTTACGTGACAACAACAAATTAATAAATATAGTATTGAGACAACATATCCAAATTTTTATAAAGGAGGGGCAGTAGATGGTTGCACAGTACGTAGAGGAGAAGAGGGTTCCTAGAGTAGAGGAGATGAGGGTTCGTAAATTTGTTTTAAATTTGTTTTTATTTATTTAACGTAAATGATTTTTATATGAAAGCTCAAGGCTTTTACAACGCTTGTAACAAAAGCGCTCTAATAGGTCATTTTATTTTTTGAAAGAGAATGTCTTTTACAGTGCCTATAAAAAAAGCGCTCTAATAGGTCATTTAATTATTTGAAAGCACAATCCAAAAGACGCTGTAAAAGCTATGTAACATCAGGTGGGAGCGCTATATTTTACAGCACTTGTTTTTAAAGCGCTCCAAAAGCGCTGTAAAATATTATGTGAGGGAGCTTCATTTTACAGCGCTTGTGTACAAGCGCTGTAAAAGCCTTGTAAACATTATGTGCATGCACTATATGACCCTACAACAACACTTCTTTCACAATGCTTGTCAGAAAAGCGCTCTTAGATTCTCCGTTATTTTTAAAATATATTTACAATAACGCTTGTATTTAATAAGCGATGTAAAAGATGTGCTATAAAATGTCATTTTTGGCGTAGTGTTATTTTTCAATACAAAAATAGATAAAATAAAGATATAAAAGTTTTGTATAATTAAGGATACAATTATTTGTATCTTAAAAATTTAGGAGAAGGTTAAAATTTTAAATATGTCAATGTAAAATGAAAATGACTTTTTTGTTCATAAACATTATTTATTTATTTACACACTTTAAATTATAGTTTATTTGCACCATTGTTGCTCCTCAATGATTTTAGTTAAAGAATTAATATTAATTGTTTTGTTTGAAGAATCTTTGAACATTTGTAGCTAATAATGTTATATCATTTTTTAATGTGATTCAATCAAATGTATTGTAAACTTGAAAATAGAGAATTTGGATCGAATAATATTTTTTAAAGCAAATATGAAAGTGTAAAGTCACCATTGTGATTAATTGACATCTCAACTTTCATTTACCTATAAATGTTTAAGCAGACTAAAAATATTATTAATAAAATGAAAAGACCAATAAAAACATTAGAGGGAGGAAATAACTAAAATCATATAAGATCGAAAAATCTATTTATTTATATTGTTAAAATGAAGTTAAACTTTAAATAGTAAAATATTGCATCATTATAATAAGACTTTTTGAAATATAATTAATTAAGTTGTTAGCTTTTCTTTTCCAACAAATGTTAGCATTAACACATCAAAAATCTAAAATCAATTAAATATTTATTTAAATTGTAAATATGAAAGTGTGTTATAGTATATATTTGTTATCGGAATACAATAATATTAAATATTTTAATAGAGAGTTTTGTCATCTATTGTGGTCCAACTTGGTTCAAGAGATTAATCTTTGCAATTGCACGCAGAGGATATCATATTCACATAACAAAATATATTGCTATTGAATGATAAGTGATTTTTTAAATGTATCATATAGAATCACTTAAAAAGACGACTTGTACTTTATCATTTTGTGTAGCAAAGGTAAACGAATCATAATATTTTACATTGAGATCTTCATTTAACAATGCTTCCAAGATTTATAATGACTTTTAGAGTTCTTTTGTATAGAGATGTAACATTTCGTTTGCAATTTAAGTGAGGAAACCAAAGAGTTTTAAGAAAGAGGTTTCAACTCTAAAATATGATAAAACTAATATAACTCCTAATTTACTTATAAAAAAATATGTTTCAACTATTAATAATGATATTAAATATGTCATTATTATTTTTTTTTTTTGAAGGAAGATTAAAAGTAAAATAATATTTTAAGGATAATTGAATTTTCCAATTAGTTTTAGTTATAATGTGTATTTATTGGTTGAAACTTGAAACAATTTGTTTAAGATAAACTTCTTGAGTTTAAAATCTAATAAAACTAATATAGCCACTAATTTACTAATATTTACTTATAAAAAAATATGTTTCAAACTTTAATAATGATATTGAATATGTCATTATTAATTTTTTGCAAAGGAAAATTAAAAGTAAAATAGTAGCTTTTAGGATAACTGAGTTTTCTAATTATATGTTGAAACTATAAACATTTTGTTTAAGGAAAACTGAATTATAATTATTTATCACTTAATTTTATCAAACTATTAAAAAAAATTAAAATTGCAATCTTTGGTATTAAAGAGTAAAATGTCATGGATCAATTTTATTTATTAAAATTAAAAAGATAATAAGTTCAAATTATTTTTAAAGTCTATATTTCATCATAGTTGAGTGAGATATGTGGTGAATTTGGATCCTTTAATATTAAATTGATTAAATATGAAAGAGGTCATGTTTGAAGGTCATGCCAAATTTGTACATGAATATTTTGTTTAAAAAATATTTGAGGACATAAGCTATATTTTTTTTGAACGAAATAAACTAAATGTGTGATATAGAGAATACTAAATGTGTGATGAAATTCTAATATAATGAAAGAGAACTGTAAATACTTGAAATCTTTCTTACATGTAAATCCAATTTTTCAAACTCAAAATATATACTTTCTTATCATGAATATATATTTGAATTAAGTTATAGCTAGGTTGTTGAGGAACACCATAAGGTTTTGTGTCCAAAACAAAATATAAACTAATATAACTACTAATTTACTAACATTTATTTGTAAGAGAAATATGTTTTCAATTAAGAATTATAAGTTTGTGTTAAAGAAGATTAAATATAAAATAATAACTTAAACGATACATGAATACTCAAATTAAATTTAGTATTAATATGTATTTATTTGTTGAAACTTCAAATGTTTTGTTTAAAGTAAATTTTAATTATATTTAAATAATTTTATCAAAAAATTATGTATTAACTATTAAAAAATATCAAAATTTCAATATTTTGTATTAAAGAGTAAAATGTTATAGATTAAATTTTATTATTAAAATTAAAAAATTAAAATCACATTATTTTAAAAGTTTATATTTTATCATGTTTGAGTGAGATGCAAGATAAATTTGAAGTGTCTAATATTGAATCAATAAAACATGAATAAAGTTATGTTTGAATGTCCAATAATTTTATAGATGAAAATAGTTTATTTATTTATTTGAGGACATAAGCTACAATTCTTTTAATAGAACATAAGTTACAAATTGTTATATAGAATATCAAATACATAAAAATCTAATAGAATGAAAGAGAACTATGAATAACTAAATTCTTTCTGACGAAAATCTAATAACTAAATTCTTTCTGACTTATAAATTCAATTTTTTTACTCAAAAATATGTACCTTTGAAACATTTTCGAGATGCTCTAGTTCCAATTTTTTGCCTTTTGATACCGATAAAATATCTTAGAACACAAAACAACATATAAATATATATTTATAAAAGTGTTTTGTCTAGTTTTGTAAATAATTTATAGCTAGTTACATAGGCCAATATAAGTGTATCGATGACACAATTTTTCCAAAAAATGAACAGAGATGGCTTTGTGAGACCCGATTTAAATATGACTTTATGAGATCAGATTCAGATATGGCTTTGTGAGATTAGTTTCATATTTGCAAATTATTACGAAAGCATTTGAGATGAGATAACGTCTATATTACGTATTTTATTGTCAATTAATCTACATGATATGTAAAGTTAAAATTGGATGATCCGTAAATGTTGATTGAAGTGAGAAGATGGTAGAATTATTTTTATGATATGCTTTTTTGAAAGAATTTTTAACTAATATATATGATGTGTGAGACACAAAAATTAAATTAAAAAATAATAAAATAGGAATTCTGAATTAATATATTATAATAGATAAGCTAGAGTAGGGTAGAAAGGGGTAGAATCTAGTTGCATACTTTAAGCAAACATAACGACTGAAAGTGATTTAAATTGCCATTATTATATTGTTTACACAACCTCTTAGCGATTTTGGTTTTGCAATAAGTCTTTACACTATGTTATTGTTAATGTTGAGTTGAATCAATAAATTGTTAAGTGGAAACAATTATGTATTTTTTTAATAATTAAATTGGATATCTTTTGTTCACAAAAATAGATACTAATTTTTTAAATTGAATAAAAAATGTAATATCTAATTACGTAGGATTGATAATTTAAAAAATAAAAAGATATTCAAAATTTAACTAGGATTAAAATAATAATATACAAGTTTTTTTAGAATAAATATGTTCATATATTATCACAAAAATCTTTTCTATAATTTTATATCAATAGTAATAAAAATTATTTAGCATAATATTGACATGGGACAAATATTTTTATAGAGAATAACTTTTTAAATATCTCATCAAATTTTTCATAAAAAATAATTTATATGCATAAAACATTTTTGTATGTCTCCAATTAAATTATACTATGATGCTATTTTAATTTGTTAAGTTAGCTTCTAAAATGTATCAACAAATTTCTACATGGCTAAATATGGCTTCGATTAATCATTTATACAAATAAGAGTTAATGGATTATTTTTGTTCCGTATTAAACTACTCAAGTTAAGTATAAAATTTGGTGTTCAATTAATCAAAAAAGAGTAGTACGTATGGAGAGCCAATGATAATAAGGGCTATTAATATGAATCAATTGAAACATTGCACACCAATTTGAACTCCTAACGAGTATAAAATATGATTATTCTCTACATGTAATGTAGAAACATTAAAACAACTTACGAAAATGGTTTCTAATTTCTTAACCTTACTAATGTTGTTCCTTGCTACTCTTATCCTTGTTCCACAAGGACTTGCTGATGTAACCCCTCAAATCTCCAAGACACCAATTCCTAAACAACCTAGTTACAATTAAAAAGGAGCAACTTATGAACCCCACGTTGTTTGGCCAAGACGCAATCCCAACCGCAAGTATATTCCCAAGACCCCTCCATTAGTTCCTGACCTGACTCCACCAAATCCTAATCCTAACTCCACTTGAGGACTTTTTAAAAGACCTATTAAGTAAAAGCCCCTATTTACAATCACCCAAATGTCAAATCCATTTCTAAATTATGCATGCTACAATACATACTAATACCAATTTTATAAGAGGTGCAAGTAACCAATCTGTCATGAATGAAAATCATGATAGAAAAAATATGCCCTTAAGCTTAAGTTTATATCCTGTTTTGCTACACCATATGTCTACATTTAATTAAAGAGGCTTTGTATAAAGGGGTTTGACTTATATAAAAACTTTACGGCCTTATAACTATGATATACTTTTTTTTAGATTTTTTGAGCATTTATTTAGATAAGTTAAAAGTCGAAAATGACCTAAATGTTCATCCAATGACACAAACACACCTATTGGATGCAAAAGATTGGTTAAAAACCCTAATTGGACAAGATTAAGTGTAGGGACGACGAAAATGACCTACATGTTCATCCAATGACACAAACACTCCTATTGGATGCACAAAATTGGTTAAAAACCCTAATTGGACGTATATATTAGAAATAAAAATAAAAACAAAAATGTCGGGGAACTAATAACACAATAGCTACTTAAAGTTTTTTTTTTTCCATATCATTGTCTACAAGAAGTCACTTCATCTATCTTTATATAGATTGAAAAGCTAATTAAGGATCAATGTTTCAACAAAAGTATATTTTATTATTTATATTGCTCATTAAATATAATATCTGTCAAACTAACACATCATAGAAAACATTCCTATAACAAAAATTACTCACAAAATTTATCAACATAGATTCTAAAATAATTTTAACATCAAATTAAATATTTCAAATCCTATTTAATTAATAAAATAGTTTATTATCAAATTTAGGGTGTTACAAAAGACATACTAAAATTTGTATTTTCAGACCAAACGATGGCTAGTTTTTGAAATCTAGCGCGAAACCCGAAACACAATTCTTATTCTTTTCTCTAGTTTGCTTATTAGTTTTTTTTTCATTTTTTTTAAAATATATATTTTTTCTCTTTCTATTTTTTTTTTTGTTTATAAAAATAAGCTCATATGTTAAGCTTTCATTTTATTTTTTAAATCGTTTAATCTTAAAATTGCTTTCATAGAGCCATATTTCGAATTTTTTTTTAAAAGTTAATTTTTTTTTTACTTTAAAACAAACAAATATTATGATTATTATTATTATTATTATTATTATTATTATTATTATTATTATTATATTTATCATCATCATTATTATTATTACATTTTTATTTTTATTTTTTAATACATATATAAATAAAAAATAATAATAAAATCGATCAACACACAAATATTTTCTACCCAAGAACTACGTGTGTTTTGATTTCCCTATTGGACTTAGGGATACGTAGGAGCAAGGTCTTCCTCTTGTCAAACCAAATTAATAGAAAAAAAATATTTTTTTTTTCTTCTTTCATTAATGTAAATAATTTAATTTTTTTATATTTTTTTTGGGGTAAAAATAAATAAATAAATAGTTTGTATATAATTAATTATAGGGTAATCGTTTTAACGGACGTTGTAGGGTCCCTACTCGTAATTGACTCCCGAATCCAAATTTTTGGTTCAAAAATATTATTTTAAGTTTTATCTAATTTTTCCTGAAAAAAAAATAAAATTGGTGGCGATTCTTTTTTTCGCAGACAAACCGGACGCGACAGTTGGCGACTCCGCTGGGGACTTTTGAGAGTTAAGCCCAATTTAATTAATTATATATAGTTATTTTATTATTTATTATTTTATTTATATTACCCCTATTTGTTTTATTTTATTTTATTTTATGTTATTTTATTTTTTTTTATTTTGTTATATTATTAATATAATTATATGTGTTTCTTTAATTTATTTTTATTATGATGAATTTTTTTAATTATTTTATGTATTTTTCTATACACCCTAACACGATTCACACACTTATGAGTGGGCTCTATACCCTGGATGAGTGCAAACCTAAGATAAGTTAGAGACTGTGTAATGATAATCTTATGGATGTACATCCTGTATGGTTGTCATGAAAGTCTCACCTAGAGTTGACATTTTTTAGAATATTGCCATTTTAATAGTTTACCTATTAATTGGTTTAATATTTTAGAATTGAGTTGTGTGCTCTATGAACCAATTTAGAACTATAAAGCTACCCTTAGTAAAGATTCACATGAAAAAATGGTATAAATAACACGTACATACAAAACACTTACTCTATGTCATGTTCACTACCTACTAGTATACCCAAGTTTTTTTTCCTCATCATCATCATTTTTTTTTGCATAATATTCTTTATCATGGTTACTTTTGAAAAATCATTATCTCATCATTTTCAAAACCATAAAAATTAAAGCTTGTTGTGAATAACTTTAACCGTAGGAAATATGGGATCAAATGGTGGCTCAAACATTATTCCATTAAGAAAGACCTTACCATTGAGAGTTCTTAAACCGGATGTAAACAACATTAAGAATCTTGCTCGAAAGTTGAAAAAAGTACAATGTGTAATCTTTATGGGGAAATTCGGAAAAATTCTTGATTTACTTGAAGTTAATGTACAAGTGGATGCCCTTACAGCATTGGCCCAATCCTATGATCCTCCTTTCAGGTGTTTCACTTTTAAGGACTTTCAGTTGGCCCCAACGTTGGAGGAGTTCGAACGAATAATGGGTTATCCGATGAAGGGGAGTAAACCGTACAAATACATGGAACATTACCCATCACTGAAAAAAATTGCTGAAACGTTTGATATCCCTATAAAGGAAATAGAAGACAATAGAACCAACAAAGATAATTTGATCGGATTTCCGATAAAATATCTTGAGGAGAAAGTAGTAAACTTAGCAAGAGATGGAAAATGGGAAACTTTCATGGATGTGCTTGCCTTAATTATATATGGAATTGTTTTATTTCCAATTATTAAGGATTTTGTGGATTTCATGGCGATAGACGTCTTTTTGGCTTACAAGCATAAAGGGGAGAATCTAGTACCGGTAGTTTTGGCTGACATTTACTGCACGCTCGACTTCCGTCATGAGAATGAAGGGGGCCTAATCCATTGTTGCTTTCCAATACTCTATGTTTGGTTTGTCAAACATATTTTTCAAGACATGCATCAATTAAGAACTAAGAGCAAAAAGGAATGGGCCAACGTTCTAGCAAATCCAAACGAAAGAACGATTCAATGGTACTCCAGAAGTCAAGATATAAATGAAGGGATTTGCAGATACAGTTTTTTTGTCGATGTTCCCCTCATGGTAACCAACGGGTGTATAAATTATAGTCCCTATGTTGCATTGAGACAATTGGGGTATCCTATGACAAACCTCCAATAATGGATGTAACAAAATCTTTTGTCATTCATGGACGAGATGTTTATGATGCTAGCTTGATGAGAAGAATATGTAAGTCTTGGGGAGATGTTGTTAGAAGAGGTCAAGAATTAGGGCCTATAAGTTGTGGTATAGGAGTGGAATATCATAATTGGGTGAAAAAGAGGGCACTAGAGGTCAAGTTGCCTTTTCATAGCACCATAATTACTCCCGAAGTACTAACATCATAATCTTTTTTTAGTACTGAAGATTTAGAGGCCGACTTAGCTCTCAAAGGACAAGAAATTGAAAAATTACAAAAAGAATCGGAGATGGCTCCCCAGACTTATAGAGATATGGAGTATAAGAATACTCAACAATCCCTTATCCTTGAGAAAGTACAAAAAAGGGCAAGAGAGGAAGAAGAAAGCAAGGAGAGAACTCGAATTTGTTTGCGGGGTGCGAGTGAAGAGTTAAGACTCAGACGTTAAGAAAGGGATGATGCAGTGATTGAAGGTCTTAGACTTAGAGTTACTAAAGAAATCTGGGGAAAAGCATGAAGTCATCCGTCGACAAGAAGCAAATCTAAAGCAACAAATAGATAGAGTAAGAGCGGAATATGAAAGCAAGATTATGGTAGAAAGGCAATGTCAAGAAAAGATCATTGAAGCATACCGAGTTGAACTTGCAAGAAAAAAAGACGAGATGTATACACAAAAAGACACTATCGAGAGGCTTGTTCAAGAAGGGATGTTTTGGATGGACCGTTTCTCCAAACTAGTTTATTTGACCAACTCTGCTATCGAAGATATTCCACCATTATTAGGGCTGCTGATGGGATGGCTAATCCTCTCTCAACCCTTTAAGAGATCTCTATTTTTATTGAACATTGTAAAAGTTTAATCGAGCAAATGAAAAAATTGATTGCTCATTAAATTTGCAAATTTCGTGTTTAGGTTTCAGCTTTTGTTTTGTGGTAAAACTTGTATTTTTATAATTTTCAATAAATTAAATTTGACTCTACTTTTGGTCCCATAACTCTCTCTTTATTGGTTAAGATATTCACAAACAAGCAATAAATAGTTCTTTGACATACATGTACAATTACATTTTCATACATCATGTTGCATACTCATGCCATATTCTTTCGCAGAAAAAATAACACAACAAATGAAAAAATTGGTGCTACGACACCGTTATCAGACACGATCTCAGTCAAAAATCATGGATGAGCTAGAGCAAACAAAAATAAGAGAAGACGTGAACAAACTTAAGGGGCAAATGACCAAGATCTTGGAGATTCTACAAGCACTTGGAAATAAAAATGATGGGAATCCTTTGGTAGACGAGGGGGTGTCACAAAACACTCTAGTTCACCCAACAGTGCTGCTCCACACCTTCACATTAATTATCCAGAAGGGAAGACATAACAATTTCCACTTTATGGTTTGCCGTCAGGCTATACCCCACCCATAGACACTCATCTCCCCAACAACAATCCGCTGGTTGTGGCTACAAATCCACAAACTAGTATCAGCGAATCCCCTCAAATGCAACCTTCACCCCTTACTTCGGGATTTCCTGGAACTTCACCGCAAGGAAAAATTACCGAAGCGACGCCGGTGATGTTAAACATACATCATGATCTTCGACCGCTCGAGAACAATCAATCCCAAGAAAAATGGCAAGCCTTGGAAGAGCGCTTGAGAGTTATCGAAGGGGGAAACAATTATAGATTTGATGCTTCAGACCTATGCCTCGTTTCTGATGTTATGATACCACCGAAATTCAAATTGCCTGAATTTGACAAATACAAGGGAACAACATGCCCCAAGAACCATCTTATTATGTATTGTCGAAAAATGGGTTTTTGCGCTCATGACGAAAAACTACAAATCCACTTATTTCAAGATAGTTTGACAGGAGCCTCCGTGAGTTGGTATATGCACCTTGAATGGGCTCATATCGGCTCTTGGAAAGATTTGGTGGATGCCTTTTTGAAACAATACAAATATAATCTCGACATGGCTCCTGCTAGAATGCAGTTGCAAAATATGACAAAACGAGACAATGTAACATTCAAGGAATATGCCCAACAATGGAGGGAGTTAGCTTCCCAGGTTGAACCCCCTATCTGAAAAAGAAATGGTAACTATGTTCATAAACAGTGTTCAACCTCTATTTTATGACAAAATGATAGGAAGCGTTTCATCAAATTTTTCAGATCTCGTCATCATAGGTGAAAGAGTAGAAATGGGATTGAAAAGCGGAAAGATTGTTTCTGGCTATACCGGATTAAATAACACACAAAAATTGCCCGCAAGTGCGAATAAGAAAAAGGAAGAAGAATGCCATTTTGTGGAGTCAAACACAACTAATCCTTCTTTTGTGCATCGCCCTTACGCCGCTGCAAATTCACAAAGCTCGGGTACCCTAAGTAAAAACTTGCAAGGGAATCAAGATTCACATGAAAGTCAGGGAAAAAACTATTGTGGGAGGAAGTTTGTACATTTCGACCCAATCCCTATGACTTATGCAGAGTTGTTACCGCATTTGGTTAGCAATTCTATGGTTGCACTATGTCAAGGGAAACCTATACAACCAACCTACCCTAAAGGATATGACTCGAATGCCACATGCGATTACCATTCTGGGGCTGTATGACACTCTACTGAAAATTGCCTAGCTTAAAAATTTAAGGTGCACAATTTGCTTAAAGCTGGATGGTTGAATTTTAAAGGAAATGATCCTAGTGTGAGAAAAAATCCCCTACCAGTTCATGGTGGGCCAATAGTGAATGCAATCGAAGAAAATCACCAATTAATAAAGGAGGTTGAGAAAATTAAGACGCCGATGGAACTGATTTTTTATCAGCTATGTAAATTTTGATTAATTTGAGGAAATGCCAATGGGAAATCAAGATGCAATTTCCACCTCAATGAAGATCATTCCATAGAAGAATGCAATGATTTCGAAAATGAACATTGAAAATTGATAAACATAGGCACCATTCAAATAGGTCGTTGGGAAAAGAATGACGGTATGATTGCAACCCAATCAGAAGAAAAACTTGGCATAACCATCCTAAAACCATTGGTCATTCATTTCACTAAGGAGGAAAGTATGAATGCCCCTGATGATCTGAGGAACTTAATAGTTCAGATACCAAGCCCTTTTCCATATAAAGATAACAAAGCAGTACCTTGGAACTATGATATAGAGGTACATCTAGCTGAACAGAAGAATAAAGATGTTTCTAGCTCTAAAACCACCGATGTCACGAATGTTATAGGGATAGGAGGAATGACTAAAACTGGTCGGGTATACCCCCCAGAAAAATCACAAAGAGAAATGATACTGGCGTTTGAGAAGCCATACATAGATAAAAGGAAAAAGAAAGTAATTGAAAAAGTCGAAAAGGAGAAAATAGAAAATGAGAAAGAGGTTTCTAATGAAGAAGCTCGAGAAATTCTCAAAATCATCCAACAAAGTGTATACAAAATAGTCGACCAACTCAACTATACTCCCACAAAGATTTCATTGTTATCCCTCTTGATGAATTCTGAGTCCCATCGAAAGCTATTGATGAAAATACTAAACGAGGCTCATGTCACTCACGACATCACTTTGGACAAATTTGGAGGCATTATAAATAACATCACTGCCAACAATCACCTAACTTTCACAGATGACGGGCTGCCAACCGAAGGAAGAGGGCATAATAAAGCACTACACATATCAGTAATGTGCTTCGACCATATAATATCAAGAGTCCTCATTGACAATGGCTCATCGATGAATGTTATATCAAAATCGACATTAGCAAAACTACCTTGTGATGGTACGTATATGAGACCAAGTCCCATGGTTGTTAATGCTTTCGATGGGAGTCACAAAGAATTAATGGGGGAAATTGAACTCCCAATTCAAATAGGCCCGGTCACATTTGAAATCACGTTTTAGGTGATGGATATTGTACCCGCCTATAGTTGTTTATTAGGAAGACTATGGATACATTATGTCGGCGTAGTGCCATCAACCTTACTTCAAAATCTGAAGTATATGGTAAATGATCAATTGGTAATCGTGTCTGGAGAAGGAGACTTGTTGGTGAGTAAGTTGTCCACCACCCCTTATGTTGAGACAGCAAAAGAAGCTCTAGAAACTGTCTTCTAAACACTAGAAATTGTGGACACTGCTTATGTCGAGACGACACCTATAGAACCACATATGTCAAACACGACTATTATGGTGGCCAAGATCATGTTGAGCAGAGGACACCGTCCATGGCACGGGTTGGGGAAGGATGAAGAAGGGCTTAAAGAACTGGTGGAACTTCCTAAGAATAGAGATATGTGGGGTTTAGGCTACAAACCCACCAGGGCTGACAAATGCAGATTAGTCAAAGAGAAAAAAGAAAAAAGATTAGCTCGAATTGAAAATCGAGAACCAAGAATTGAAAGGATTCCCATCTGTGACATCCGACAAAATTTCCAAAGTGCAAGACCAACAAGTGAGATCCATATTGCAGTAGTTGAAGATGACATGTTTGATGAGGAGGCTAATTGGATTCGTCCATGTGGTGTAGGAGCAGAAGTCAGGAATTGGAAAGTAGTCAAGTCACCTATAATATTTAATGCAATTCCCATGTAATTCTAAAAGCATTATTACTATTACTACGACCTTAAGATGCTTCATTATATTTAGGATGGTCACAATGTTGTTTTCTCAATACTTTGAATTTCAATAAATGCATTGTCATTTTGTATTCTTATTGTTCCTTCTTACCACTTTCATTTTTTAATATTCATTCGCCATTTTTTTTCTCTTTTTTCTCTCTCCTTCTTTCTCCTTATCCTAGCCTTAAATCCTGCAGATTTGGGAATAGTTCATTGCCAATATTGTACAAGTGCCAAAAAAGGATGGCAAAGTACGAATATGTGTTGATTATAGGGACCTTAATAAAGCCAGTCCTAAAGACGATTTCCCGTTACCTCACATCGATATTTTGGTTGATAATACGGCTCGCCATTCACTCTTTTCCTTTATGGATGGTTTCTCTAGGTATAATCAAATTAAGATGGCAACTAAAGATACGGAAAAAACGACTTTCATCACTCCTTGGGGAACATTTTGTTACAAAGTAATGCATTTTGGGCCGAAGAACGCTGGGGCAACCTACCAAAGAGCTATGGTAACCCTATTCTATGACATGATACACAAAGATGTCAAAGTTTATGTAGACGACATGATTGCTAAGTCACAAACAGAAGAAGAACATATTATTGATCTAAAGAAACTCTTCAAAAGACTTAGAAAGTTTAAGCTAAAGCTCAACCCTTCCAAATCCACTTTTGGTGTGAGATCGGGCAAAGTATTGGGATTTGTGGTTAGTCAAAGGGGAATAGAGGTTGATCCCGATAAAACTTGAGCCATTGCAGAAATGCCTCCCCGGAGTATAGAAAAAGAAGTTCGCGGTTTTCTTGGGAGACTAAATTATATTTCAAAATTTATATCACAACTAACTGCGACTTGTGAACCGATATTTAAACTTTTACGGAAAAATCAACCAGTTGTGTGGAACGAAGAATGTCAAAATGCATTTGAAAGAATCCGACAATATTTTCAAACGCCTCCAATTCTAGCTCCACCAGTTTTGGGCCGACCCTTGATTATGTATCTTACAGTCCTCGACGGGGCCATGGGATGCGTACTAGGGCAACATGATGAAACAGGAAAAAAAGAGCATGCCATTTACTATCTAAGTAAAAATTTATAGAAGTTGAAACAAGATATACAATGTTAGAACGTACTTGTTGTGCCTTAGAATGGGCGGCTCGTCGCTTGAGGCAATACAACTTATTTAATATCCAAAACGGATCCAATCAAGTACATTTTTGAAAAGCTCGCTCTCACAGGGCGAATTGCTCGATGGCATGTGATGTTATCAGAATATGATATTACCTATGTTACTCAGAAAGCCATCAAAGGGAGTACCTTAGCAGATTATCTAGCTAATCAACCCTTGGATGATTATAAAGGTTCATACCTATCACAACACGATTGTGTTTTGATTATACCAATAATATGGCGTAATATGAAGCTTGTGCCATGGGAATTTTAGCGGCTTTGGAATCAAAAGCGAAAGTTCTAGAAGTATATGGAGATTCAGCCCTAGTCATTAATCAGCTTAACCAAGAATGGGAAACAAGAGATAAGAAGCTAATACCTTATTTTACCTACATAAAAGAATTGTCTTTAGAATTTGATGAAATCCCATCAATTAAAATGGAGAGTCGAGATTATCCAGCCTATTGCCATGTAATGGAAGAAGAAATTGATGGAAAACCGTGGTATCACGAAATCAAACATTATCTTATAAATAAAGAATATCCTCCCGGAATATCAGAGAATGAGAAAAGAACTCTGAGACGGTTAACCACAAGCTTTTTGTGAACGAAAATATTTTTTATAAGAGGAATCACGATATGGTACTCCTCAGATGTGTTGATGTCAATGAGGCGAAAGAAATTCTACAAGATATCCACGATGGCTCTTACGGGATCCATATGAATGGACACACCATGTCTAGAAATATTCTCCAGGCCGAATATTAATGGCTCACCCAAGAAAAAGATTGTTTTAATTATGTAAATAAATGTCATAAGTGTGAAATATATGCTGATAATGTCCACGCCCCACCAGTACCCTTGAACACCTTTTTAGCGCCCTTGCCGTTCTCAATGTGGGGCATAGATGTCATCGGAATGATCGAACCGAAAGCATCAAATGGACATCGGTTCATCTTGGTGGCAATTGATTACTTTACCAAATGGGTAGAGCCGCTTCATATGCCAATGTAACAAAAAATGTGGTAGTCAAATTCATAAAAAGGGAATTAATACGTCGTTATGGTCTACCAAGTAAGATCATTGCTGAAAATGCCACAAATCTAAATAACAAAATGATGGATGAATTGTGTGTCACCTTTACAATTCAACACCACAACTCGTCCCCATGCAGACCAAAAATGAATGGTGTAGTTGAAGCAGCAAATAAAAACATCAAAAAAATTATTTAGAAAATTGTTATAACATACAAAGATTTGCATGAGATATTGTCGTTTGCACTACACGGGTACTCTACTTTGGTACGCACTTCAACTGGGGCAACCCCTTTTTCCTTAGTATATGGGATGGAGGCTGTGCTACCTATTGAAGTAGAAATTCCCTTGCTAAGAGTATTAATGGAAGCTAAACTAGAGGAGTCGGAATGGGTACAAACACGTATTGATCAATTGAATTTGATTGAAGAAAAAAGTACGTCCTCGAGAATTCCCGGAAGGAGACCTGGTACTAAAATAGATCTTACCCATTCAAAAGGATTATCGTGGGAAATGGACTCCTAAGTATGAGGGCCCATACGTTGTGAAAAAAGCTTTCTTAGGTGGAGCTTTAATCCTCACGAATATGGATGGAAAAGATTTAGCTCTTCCTGTAAACTCAGACGCCGTAAAAAAGTATTATGCTTAAATAATAAATACCCGCTAGGTTAAAAACCTGAAAAGGCGACCTAGGTAAAATTAGGGTACAAAAAAAATATACCTGCTAGATTGAAAACCCGAAAGGGTGACATAGGCAAAAACTAGGGTAAGAAAAAACAAAAGAAACCCACTAGGTTGAAAATCGGGCAACCTAGGCAAAAGTTAGGGTACACAAAAATATATGTTGGGTTGAAAACCCAAAAGGGCGACCCAAGAGAAGAAGAAAATTAACAACAAAAACAAGGATAGAGAATATGTACTTGAAATGACAAGACCAACAATATGGATCATATTATGGCACGAGAAGTTAGTACAACCTAATTTTTAATTACTAGTAACCAAGTTGGGTCTTCAACCCATTTCTTTTGTTTTATCGTACTGATATATACTGTTGTCACATTTATAATTTATCTCTTTTTTTGAATGTACTTATGATTATCATGTATTGGAAAGTAAAACATTACCATACCTCAATATAATGAAATCAGGTATAACTTCAGGTCACACTATTAATTCTTCTTCTTCAAAAAAAAAAAAAAAGGAGGAAAGAACAAAAGACGAAAGAAAAGGAAAACTAGAAAAGGACAAAGATCAAAGATATCACGTTCAAGAAAAGGGTATAAGTGCTTTTTCTCATTCATGATTTGAATGGCCGTGTCCAATAAAAATATTGATAAAACCCGACATATTCATTCATTCATTCATTCATTCATTCATGACATTTTATAAATTTAAAGCTGAGAAAACCACCCGCATGTTGAAGTCGGGAAAACGACTCGCACCCGAAGCCGAGAAAACGACCCGCATGTTGAAGCCGGGAAAACGACTTGTGTAGAAAATATATGACTTCTAATGCTAAAATGATGTATATGACAGTCAAATAAAATTCACAAGAATTCCAATCAGTTTGACAAATACCAATTTTATTAAACAGAATATCAATCAAGGTCCCAAGGAATTGATTCTAGGAGAAGGTTCACAATAACATGTATTGTCTAATCAATAATGCATCAAACACAGTAATTGTTCAACAGATGAATCTAGATACAAACATGTCAATTTAATCTTTCAATCAATATCAAACAGAACATGTATTCAATATTAATCAACCAAACAATATAGAAGTAAAAGATAAGGGATAAGAGGGTGATACTCAGATATTTATACTGGTTCAGTCGTTTGTAAGACAACCTACATCCAGTCCCGAAATCAACTTGATTTCAGCCTTTCTTTTCAATAGAATCTTTCAGAGTTATTTCTTACATATTGTCCAGCACTACCGACCTATCTATCTTAAGACTAAACTCTCCTGCTTCTATTGTTCACCACTGTATCCCTCAAGTCACTCAGCAGACTATCCCAAGATCACAGTGAAACTCCTTCTTGATGAGCCCTCTCAACCAAGAAGATAGTTACCAGTTTCAATACTAGATTTTACAAGACTTTCTTTACAGAAATGTTGTTTATAGAGATTTACAAGATCAACGGTCTACAAAATGCGACTTAGTCAAAATATGAAATGCACACTATGAGATTTGCCAAGAAGATATTTTTTTGTGTGATTTCAATCCTTTTTCACAAAGTGTATTCAAAAGTAGTTCAAAGGTTTTCTCAAATATATGAGTTATGAGTATGTCAAAAGTTCTGGTTCTAAAAATTCTGAGTCTCCTTTGAAATTATTATTTAAAAAATCATTTATAGAAGTAATTAAATCATATCACGTAAAGTAAAAAAAAAAATACTTTAATTTCTTCATCTGTCAGAATCTATGTTGGATCGAGAGGGAGAGTTGGTATGAGACATCATAGCCAATCTACTTTTTTCATCGTTAGAGGATTCCTCAGAATCATCCAATGTAGCCATCAAAGTCTTCTTATTGGGTCTTGAATATCTCCTCTAGTATTTCTCTTTCTCCATATTTGAACATTTTGACTTGATACGTCCAAGCTCATTGCAACTATATCAGATAATTTTTTTCTTGTTATATTTATCATCATTCCTTATGTTGGATTGCTTGGAATATCTTTGGGGATGTTTCTTCTTTTTGTTGTGCCACATCGTTCGAATTTTTATGGATATCAGATCAATATCCTCTTTCTATGAGTTCATATTCTTATCATCTAAATCACTTCTCTTTGATTCTAATGTTGCCCTTCGAACCTTTTTCTTCTTAGATTTCAAGGCCAAAGTCTTGTTCTTCTTCTTGGGTGCATCTTATTCAAACTCAATTTCATGTGATCTGAGAGAGCTCATTAATTATTTTAGCTTTAGTGATTCAGATCCTTTGCTTCCTGAATGGCAATGATTTTAGGTCTCCACATGCTTGTCAGACTCCTAAGAATTTTCGTCACATGATCAATAGTAGTATAAATCTTTTCAAGTACCTTTAATCCAAGGACTAGGGCCTGGAATCAGGAAAACATTGTTTCAATGTCTTCCTCTTCTTCCATATTGAACAACTCATACTTTTTTACTAGGAGGTTAGCCTTTGCTTCTTGAACTTGCTTGCTTCCTTCATATGTCAAAATCAGACTATCATAAATACTATTTGTTGTCTCTTTGTTGGTGCACTTGTCAAACTCCTTGAAGGTGATTGCATTTATCATAAATGTTCTAGACTTATGATGCATCTTGTACATCTTCTTATGATTAATATTCATCTCCTTTCTTGGAATTTCAATACTATCAGTATTCTTTGGAGCAATAGAACCATTTTTCACCAAGTCCCAATGTTTAGGATCTTGTGAAATATAGAGACTTCTCCATCAAAAAGAGGTTAAAGTATGAGTTACTAACCATTAATGTTATCATGAATGTTCTACAATTATGATGCATCTTGTACGTCTTCTTCTGATCAACATTCATCTGCTTTCTTGGAATTTCAATACCATAAGTATTCTTCGGAGCATTATAATCATCTTCCACAAAGTCCTAAAGTTGATGATCATGTGAAATATAGAAACTTCTCAACGTGTCTTTCTAATACTCAAAACATTCTTCAACAACATAGGTGGTTTGTTGATGTTTCCTTGAGCACGTTTTTAACTAAAACCAGACATATTGAACCCTTGGATCTTTTCCAAAACACTGTAAAGTGCGCAATCTTGAGGTCGAGCTCTAATGCCAATTGAAGTTGCAAACACGAGAAAGAGTGTTGAATTATGTTTTTCAAAGTCGACAACTTTTTGATAATATATAAATAAACAAATAAACTAGTTAGGTTTTAGTTACTTAATTGGAGTATAAGCAATCAGATTTTGAGGTAGCAAGCAATGAAAGTATATATAATTTGACACATAGATTTATCATGGTTCACCATTAACTTGGCTTCATCTAGTCTCCTCATTCAAAAGGCTTTAATCCACTAATTCAAACACCTTGAATTACAAAAGCACCTGCTCCTCCAAGTCTTTACCTAACAACCTGACAACCCCAGATTGAAGAAGGAACTATTCCACTATCGGGTTGGATACAAAAGATTGTAACGTGTGTAGTTACTTCTAACAAAATTGATAATAATAATAATAATAATAATAATAATAATAATAATAACTCTCACACTCTAAGAAAAGAAGACTCGAAAAATATTTTTAACCTGAACATGTGTTTCTCTATATGAACTCTAAGATGAATTGAGAACTTTGAGCTTGATTTCTTCTACTCGTTTATGCTTTTTAATATTTTTCTCTTTCAGCCTTGAGTCTCTATTTATTGTGAAAATTTGGGCTTCAATTTAATCCTTGTTTAATTTTGAAGTGATTCTTGTTCAGATTGAGTTTGTAAATTCTTCAAATTGATTCTATTTTTGTTTTGTTTAGATTAGGTTTGTTAACTCTTTAGATTGATTATGTTTTATTTTTGTTCAGATTGTGTTTGTAAATTTTTCAAATTGATATTGTTCATATTTATTTGTAGATAAATGTTGATCAAATATTTTTCAAATCTTCATCAAATATTGATACAATCTTCTTTATATCTTGACTATATCTTCTTTTCAGCTTGGCCAAAGATTATAAATATGATTAAATCTTATTTTAGATTTTCATTAATTATAAATTTGAATAAAATATTATTTTTTATTCTCTTCAATTAAAAATTTGAATCAAATCTTATTTTAGATTTTCTTCAAAAACATGAATCTTCTTTCGTACTCTTTGAAGTCAAATATATTGTTGTCATAAAATACTTTTGTTAACATCAAAACTCTAAATTTAAAACTATCTTGGTTCCAACATGTTCTTCATGACTTATGCTTGCAAGGATTGTCACAAAAACTCCTACATCCAACATAGTTATGTCGGTCAACACTTTGCAGCCCATAATCCAAGCTCTACAAATTTATGCACCATTTTCTTGACTCAATTACCAAAACTCTGCATCAAAAATTTGACCCTCACTATCAAAATTCGAGATGATGAATATCAACTAGCTTTTGCGATTTTTAAGAATAACCTTCATCGTAGAGTTACGATGTGTAAAGGAGATACACTGATCATTTTATGAAATTTACGTTTGCAAAGTGTTCAAACTATTGGAACTTGGAATATAAAACACAAAATAATTGAACCTAGTTGGTTTTCCTCTTTTGATTTTGATGTTAACAAAGAAATTTTATGAGAACAATTTGTTTGGACTATTGGCTTCTTTAAGTGTGCATCAATTAGAATAAGAAAATCGTAGGAAGATACCACAGGAAGTCACCATAAGAAGTGACGAGAGGATAAGATTAGAGGAACACTAAAGTATATGTGTCTGCCTCTAAACATATGCCTTTGAAAGTAACATGCATCTGAAGGTTGCAAAGACTACCTCTGGTGTTTGGCCATGAAGTTTGGGTCTAATAATTGGCTCTAAAGACTCGCTATGAAGATGACCTATAAAGACTTAATATGAAACATACCTCTAAAGTCTTTGTGTGCCTCTAATGTGCATACACTCAGTGTGCCTCTAAAGAGTTATATCAAGCTATCATTAACTCTGAAGATATCATTCAAGCTATGCATTCAAAGCATATTTTCCGCTAATCAAAAGATGCAACACACTGAAAATGTTGCCTCCAATATTCAACCTCTAATGTTGCACTATCTCTTATCATTCAACAATGTGATTTGTCCATAGCCACTAATACTAAGTCACAAAATTTTGCCTCTTACTTTTATTATCCAAGAAACACAGCATCTCAATCTAACAAGAAATTCAATGGCACTGATGGAAAGCCAGCAAATATGATTGAAATAATTCATTCTAAAGAAAATAATTAGCGGAAGTAGAATTTCTGAATATTCAAGAACAAGCCCAAATCCATTCCTGCTCCAATCAAGCATGATTACGAAGGAAGATGCATATGAATAAAGTTTTCAACACAATCTGATATTAGATACGATTCATACTCATAATTGAAGGAAATCCTTGACCAAAGTGACAAGAAGATATGGTAAAAATATTGTTTAGAAGAAGATATGGTCAAAATATTGTATACAAGAAGATATGGTCAAAATATTGTATACAAGAAGATATGGTCAATATATTGTTCAAATGAATATATGGTAAAAATATTGTACACAAGAAGATATAGTAAAATATTGTTCACACGAAGATATGGTAAAAATAAGATATGGTAAAAATATTGTTCACAAGATGATATGGTCAGAATATTATTCACAAGAAGATATACTCATAATTTGCTCACAAGAAGATATGTTGACAAGAACATACGTTCATAATTTGTTCACAAGAAGACACATTTATAATTGTTCACAAGAAAGATATGATCTTGATTTCACAAGGACAAAAGTGAAATCCTAATATATTCTATAAATAGATACTCAAGGCTGAAGAAGAAATCATGAACTCATAAACTCAAAAATCCATACAACTCAAAAAACTTTTGACAGTTCACATTTCCTCAATTTTAAAAGTTCAAAGTTTTAAGTTCTAGTGAAGCACTTGATCAAAGAAACATTTTCTAAGTGTTTTTGTGTGACAAATCAATTACAATAATTTGCTTATTAAAAGCAAAACAAAATTCATTCCAAACTTGTGTAACCTATCTCGATAGTAGCTTTAGTGTTCCTCAAGCAATTAGTGGTTTTCAGGTTGTATTGAGAAATATTGATTTGTAAGGTCAAGGTGTACTTGCCTTCAACAATCTGTGGTTATCATATTGTGTGGAGAAGACGTGACTTTTAGGGTCAATGTGTTTTTCTTTCTCAAAAAGTCTATGGGTTTCAAGTGGTTTTGAGAAGACTCACTTGTAGGATCAAATATTGTGTAATTCAAGGATGTGAATTAGTGGTTAAATCCTTCTAAGTAAAGGGTCTGGATTTAGCTACCAAGTTGGTGATGAACAAGTATAAATGTGCTTGTGTCACTTTACTTTTGCACTCTTTACTTTACTGTTGCCTTTAATTATTTAACCATGATTGCTACTTCCCCTATTTTAGTTAAAATCACCAACCTGAACTAGTTATTAAATAAATAATTTAAAAGAATCCAACTTAGATAAACACAATTCAACCTCCCCTTCTCCCGTTTGCATGTTCGATTGGCATAAAGAGCCCGATCCCAAGTCTTAGCACTTTACAATATTTGAGGAAAGATCCAAGGATTCAATATGTCTGGATTTAGTGAAGAAGACTCTGGTGGAAACATCAACATACCGCCTCTGTTTTATGGAGAATCATTTGAGTACTTGAAGGATATATGATAGTGTTTCAACAAGTGTATTGAATCGTTGCAAGTAATAATTAAAATGGTAGTACTGAGTGTCGAACTCAAGGATTGCGTTTTACTATCGACTTATATTTAAATACTAAAATTGAACAAAGAGTTCCCAAATTGATTGAAATAATATTTAAAAATAATAACAGTAATAAAATTGATCCTTTATAATAATAAAAATTTTAGGGATGAGTTTCACTTCGAATCCAACCTTGATGTCTAATTTGATCATAATTATTGAATTCCTTTATTAAATTATTACCGAATTATCTTTATTATTCTTGCTCTAATGTCTTAGTGTCAAAATTTTTAATTCTAATGTAACCCCTAATTAGTGGATTTAAGATTAGAATTAAGATTACCTTACTAGAATTCTTTTGTTAAACTATTGTCTTTGCAACTAAGTTAATTTGTTTTGTGACCTGTATCTATCCCTAGACTACAAATTCATGAATTTCTCATCTCAAGCATTTGTAAAGTCCATTTCTGTTTCAAAATACGAATTGCAAAACATTTTAATGTTGATCAAGCAATAAAAAGCATTAATCAAAGAGATGAGAAAAATAATTCAATAAACACATTCATATAACTAGAAATCAAATCATAAAAATAAGGGATTCATCTTGTTACACTTATCCCTAACAATTAGGTTTAGTTACTCATGTTAGAGATAGAAAAGATAGAGATTAAAGAAGAATTACAATAAGGATTCATGAATGATTCTTGATAAAACTCCTCCAATGGTGTTAAGAACAGTTGTCTCTGAGTTTCTCTGCTAGGGCACAAGGCTCCAAACTTCCCGATAGTCAAAAAGATCCTTAGAAAGTGAGAAAAAAATGCATTTGAATGAATGTTGTCACGTGCCACGCACCCTAGATGAAGCTTTTGCGCTTCAAGTGCGTCCAGACAAAGGCTTCATCCAAAAAATGCGCCTCAGGCGCGGCTGTTGCACTTCAGGTGCACAACTTCTTCTGCTTAACGTTTTCTACATTTTTCTCCTCTTTTAAGTCTGAATTGGGTTCCTATATATTCATGATAGTTTTATCTATGAATCTTAGCTTTCATTTGCACTTGATTGGACTCTAATTGGACATCTACACCTCCAAATATGGTTGAAATAATCCAGATAGGTCATGTTGATTTCTCACCAAAATTCAGCACTGCATTAAAACAAAGTAACAACGCAAAACTAAGAAAAATTCTCTACTTAATCAAGGATATAAGAACATAAAAATTTCATTAAATCAAATAACTAAAATCAACAAAATATATCAAATGACTCCTTAAATTAACTAATGAATAAAAGATAAATAAGACTAAAAATAATGAAAAATATGCATATGATAAAGAGTTATCAACATACTCAAAAGCTTTTTTATCTCAAAGATTATGAACTTTGGGACTAAATGGAAGATGGCTATAGTGGTGCAATAGATACTGATGGCATTGAAATTCAAAGGAAAGAGATGGACGCTTTAACATAAGAAGATGTACAAGATGCATCACAAGTTTGGAACCTTCATGATAAATGCAATTGCCTTTAAGGAGTTTGACAAATGCTTTGACAAAGAAACAACAAATAACATCTACGACAATCTAGTTATGACTTATGAAGCAAGCAGGCAAGTTCAAGAAGCAAAGGCCAACCTCTTAGTCATAAAATATGAACTATTTTAGATAGAAGAAGATGAAGACATTGAAATGATGTTTTTAATATTACAGACTATGGTCTTAGGATTGGAGGTTCTTGAAAATATTTATACTACTGTTAATCATGTGAAATAAATTCTTAAACGTTTGTCAAGAAAGAGGAGACCTAAGATTACAACCATTTTAGAAGCTAAGGATCTAAACACTATTAAATTGGAAGAACTAATTACCTTCTTGAGATCACGTGAAATTGAGGTTGCAGAGGATGAGCCCAAGAAGAAGTAGAATACTTTGGCTTTGAAATCCAAGTAGAAGAAGATTCTAATGGTAAAAACATAATTAGAGGATAATGATTCAAATGACCAGAATGTGGACTCAGATGATAGTAATAGACTCTAGACCCAAGAAAACGGTTCTGATGGCTACATACGATGATTATGCAAATCCTCTCATGATGAAGAGAAAGCAGATTTGGTTCTAATGGCTCAACCAATTCTAACTCAAAATCCAACACTAATCATAATTGTGATTCTGACTTTGGAAGTTAATTAGGCAGTGAAGAAATTGAGTTACTATCTATGTAAGACACTTAATTTTAAATCCTAAATTATACAATTTTAGGGTATGGTGTGTAGAATTTCTCAGACTTTTAGCTAATTTTTGGTATTTAGTGGGTTAAATGCCAAAAATATATTTTTGGAAATTGGATTAAAATTATTTGTCGAAGAATAATTTATTTAGAATACGAAGAATGTAATTCCGGACAGTTAAGTTAAAAATATCACTCGTTGCTGAAAATCTATCTTTCAATTGAGTTGCGACGAGAATAGATATTTTTATTAAATTAGATTGGGATGTGAATGAAGTGAGGTGTGTAAGAGTTGTTTGATATTCGTTTGAGTTTAGTTTTAAATATAATATAAATATATATATATATATATGTGTGTGTGTGTGTGTGTATAGATATATATATATATATATATATATATTATA
>JBBPBS010001130.1:6554967-6583238 GCA_037974835.1 Cicer judaicum
ATATATATATATATATATATATATATATATATATATATATATATATATGCTAGAAAGGAAACGGAGGAAAGAAAAGAAATAGAGGAAGCTTTCCATCGCAAACCATCGCCCTTCTTCCTTCTTTCTTTACCATTTCTTTTTCGTTCTTTGGCTTCAAGAATAGAAACCCAAGGATTAGTGGGTAAGAAAGTAAGGATTTCTAAACTTCATACTTTCTCGTTGTTTCGAAAACGAAGAAAAATGGTGTTAGGGATTTCAAAATTGTCAAACACAAACCTCCCTATTTCATCTAGATCTAAGTTTCGTTTCGCGAAGAGATAGAAGGGAAAGTTGCTTACTACCACGCTACGGTGGTAGGGAACCAACTATGGAAGCGACATTGCGGTACCATAATCGCACGTTAAAGCTAACGTGAAGGTAAGGGCTCCTTCCAAACTTTTTGTTTGCATTTAGGGACTTATCTATGGTTGTGTTGAAAAGAATTTTGTTAGGGTTAGAGTGTTTATTTGGGAGAAAATGAATCTAAGGCTTTATGGGTAAAATCATAGAGTTAGGTTTTGGTGATATTGATGAATGTTTTGTGGAAAATGAATTTAACTCATATATGTATGATTTTGAGTAAAAGAAATTTGATGCGTTTGAGTGGTATGTTGTAATGATATGTGTATGGTTGGATTTTGTGGAGAAATGAATTGTTGTGTTTTGGTGCAAATTGTGGATTGAATTTGTGAATATGTTTGAGTATGTTCTGTGTGGAATTTGAAAACCATTAGAGTTAAACGAGTATTAAGAATGGGGAATCTCTTAATGTCTGCGTTTACTTAATGTTGTCGTGAAAACCTTTAGAGTTAAACGAGTATTAAGAATGGGGAATCTCTTAATGTCTGCGTTTACTTAATATTGTCGTGAAAACCATTAGAGTTAAACGAGTATTAAGAATGGGGAATCTCTTAATGTCTGCGTTTAATTAATGTTATCGTGAAAACCATTAGAGTTAAACGAGTATTAAGAAGTGGGGAATCGCTTAATGTCTGCGTTTATTTAATGTTTGTTGTGAAAATCATTTAAGTTAAATGAGTATTAAAAATGGGGAATCTTTTAACATCTGCCTTTACTTAATGGTGTTTGTCCGTGAGAGACTACACCATGGTAATTTGTGTTTGTTCGTGAGAGACTGCACCCTGGTAAATTGTGTTTGTCCGTGAGAGACTGCACATGTGTTTGTCCGTGAGAGACTGCACCCTGGTAAATTGTGTTTGTCAATGAGAGACTGCACAGGTGTTTGTCCGTGAGAGACTACACTCTGGTAAATTGTGTTTGTCAATGAGAGACTGCACAGGTGTTTGTCCGTGAGAGACTACACCCTGGTAAATTGTGTTTGTCCATGAGAGACTGCACAGGTGTTTGTCCGTGAGAGACTACACCCTAGTAAATTGTGTTTGTCCGTGAGAGAGACTGCACAAGTGTTTTTCCGTGAGAGACTACACCATGGTAAATTGTGTTTGTCCGTGAGAGACTGCACAGGTGTTTGTCCATGAGAGATTACACCATGGTAAATTGTGTTTGTCCGTGAGAGACTGCACAGGTGTTTGTCTGTGAGAGACTACACCCTGGTAAATTGTGTTTGTCCGTGAGAGACTGCACATGTGTTTGTCCGTGAGAGACTACACCCTGGTAAATTGTGTTTGTCCGTGAGAGACTGCGCAGGTGTTTGTCCGTGAGAGACTACACCCTGGTAAATTGTGTTTGTCCATGAGAGACTGCACATACGTGTGTCCGTGAGAGACTACACCCTGGTAAATTGTGTTTGTCCGTGAGAGACTGCACAGGTGTTTGTCTGTGAGAGACTACACCCTAGTAAATTGTATTCGTTCATGAGAGACTGCACTCGTGTTCGTTCGTGAGAAACTATACGTTTAGGGTTTACGCCTCTCGCGGAGGGTTTTGTTTGGAATTGTGTGATAGCATGTTTGATTGCAAAACTATTTCAAAGCTCACGATGTTGTAGTGATTGTGTTATAAGTGTTAAGTGTTATGTTTTGGAATTGTGTGATAGCATGTTTGATTACAAAATTATTTCGAAGTTCATGATGTTGTAGTGATTGTGTTGAAATTGCTAAGTGTTAAGATTTGGAGTTGTGTATGAATGTGATTGAGTTAGTTTATGTATTTTTGGAAGAATAAGTAGGGAAATCGATTTCGCAATCGATTTGATAAGTTATAGGGACTTCGCTAATTTGACAAAATCGATTTGCCAATCGATTTAGTAATCTGTTTTTCAAAACCATTTAAGAAATCGATTTGGCAATCGATTGGTATGTTTCCTATTTTCTTGAATCTCGAAAATATATTGAAACAATCAATTTACCAATCGATTTGGCCATTACAGTAGCTCAGCTATCTAGTCAAAATCGATTTGGCAATCGATTGGATTTGTTACAAGGGCTTAGCTATTCATTCAATCGATTTCCCAATCGATTGATTTAAGCCCAGAGTTCATATTTTTCAAAACAACCTTCAGGCAATCGATTTCCCAATCGATTTTCTTAGTGGAAATTCTTATTTTGCGTTAGATAATCGGTTGCTCGATTCATTCATCAATGAGTTGGTTTGTAGTTTATTACTTGATTGATTTAAGACTTTATTTGATCTCATTTTTACTTGGCAAGTATTATATGAACTTTTAGCATATGGAAAATCCTTTTAAGGTGCATACTAAGTTGAAAGGTTATTTTGTGCATTTAAAAACTTAAATGTTATGTGTTAATTGTTAATTTCGGTTGGTGACCCTTTACAACTATTGTGGAAATTTGGGCTTTGCCGTCAGATCAGAGCCAGGACAATCCTACCGGTTCGTACCCTACGGATGGGAATGTAGATAGGAACGCTTGACTAGAGCTATGTCAGGAGGATCTTACGGGGCGTGTGGAGATCACTCAGGACGTATAGTTTTTTAACCTGATCTGAATTAATTAAAGTCATTAATGGTTTCTTAAATAAAAGCCACAATTTGTCTCTAAAATAAAAAACACTTAGGAAAGTAAATGCAAACCTGGCTGAAGAAATTTATGTTTTAAAAAATGAAAGTGTTAAGCTTAAAACATAAAATATAACAATGAAAGATAATCATGTCTCAAAACCTTTAGAAAATGTTATACATAATTATGATAAATATGAAGTGGTATTCTAAGACATTCTATCTAACAAGATAGAAAGAAGAAAGTATGCTTCTATGATTTATAAAGTTAGTAGAAAGGGTAAAAAAAAGGTCTAGGATACCAAGAAACAATAACTAAGTCTGAACATATCCAACCCATGTTTTATGTATTGTTTACTTCAAGAAAGGTCACTCGAAAATATCTTGTCATGTGTGAAACACAATAAAATACAAGAAACCTTTCAACACTAACCAAATTTGGGTACCTAAGAACAAACTTATCTATGTTTCATCTATTTTTAACAACGAAGTTGAAACACCAATCATGGTACATGAACAATAGATGATTAGGACATATGACGTGAGAAAAATCTATGTTCCAAGACCTAATTTTGATCAAATAAGGCACAATAACTTTTGGAGAAAAGCATAAAGGTCATATCATTGGTCACGACATAGTTGGTAATGGCCCCTCTCTTTCCATTAAAGATGTTTTGTTTGTTAAATTTCTTAAACATAATTTATTAAGTATTAGTCAATTAAGTGATAATAATTATAACATTATATTTAATCAAAAATCATTCAAAGCAATTAGTCAAAAAGATGGATCTGTAGTCTTTATAGATTAGAGGCAAAATAACCTATATAAGATAAATTTGTTTAGCTTATGTTATGTGTCTTATGTCAGGAAATGAAGAAAAAATAATATGGCACAAAAGGTTAGGTCATTCCAACGTAAGATTAATCTCAAAATTGAATAAACTTAAACTTATTAGAGGTTTACCTAAGTTTAGCTACCAAACTGAAATTATGTGTGAAACTTGTCAAAAAGAAAAAAAAAACTAAGAACTCCTTTACCTCTAAGAACTTAGTCTCTACCTCCAAACCCCTTGAGCTCTTGCAAATAGATCTCTTTGGGTTAGTGAAAACAACTTCAGTAAATGGAAAGAAATATGGCTTTGTAACAGTAGATGATTATACTAGGTGGCCTTGGGTAAAATTCTTACGAAAACAAAGATGATTGCAACAACGTGTTTATTGCATTTTGCAAACAAGAAATGAATGAAAAATGTCTTAGGATTATAACAATTAGAAGTGATCATCGAGGAGAAATTGAAAATAAGTTCTTTGAAAGTTTTTGTGATGAGAGTGGAATATCACCCAACTTCTCGTCTCCTAAAACACCACAACAAAATGGAGTTGTAAAAAGAAAGAATAGATCCTTTCAAAAAATGGATAGAACTGTGTTAAATGAGATGGATGTTGCAAACCATTTCTCGAAAGAGGAAATTAACACTACATGCAATATTCAGAATAGTATTTTAATTAGGCCAATGTTGAATAAAAAACCATAAAATTATGAAAGGGTAAAAAGAAAAATATCTCTTAATTTAAGCAATATAGTTGTATCTTTTATATGTTAAAAACTAAAGACAATCTTGATAAGTTTGATCCCCACTCACCAAAGTGTACCTTCCTTGGATACTCTAAAAGACTAAAGCTTATAGAGTGTTCAATAGGGAAAATCAAATTGTGGAGGAGTCAATACATGTTAAATTGGATGAAAAACAACTTGGAGACAAGCTAGAAGAACCTAAACAACCAGAGGAAGCAAGTAAATCAGAGGAAGATGGAAAACATCAGAAGATGAATCAGACCAAGTCAGAAGTAGTAAAAAAACTCATAAGTTAGAACTGGATGGAAGTACTAGTCGTCTCATCTTGAAACTCTAATTAATGGAAATTATAATGATCTTCTAAAGACTAGATCATCACTGAAGGAAACAACCTTGTTTGGTTTATTATCATCTATTGAACATACCTCTATTGATGGAAGACTAACATATGATGGATAAATCCTTGCAATGCAAGAAAAGTTGAATGAATTTAAAAGGAATGATGTTTGGGATCTAGTACCCAAACTAAAGAAAAACATTTATGGAACCAATTGGATTTTCAAAAATAAGTTAAACGAGAAGGGAGAAGTTGTCAAAAACCAGGCCAGACTGGTTTTATCACATTACAATCAACAAGAAGATATTAATTACATTGAGACATTTTCTCTAGTGACCACATTAGAGGCTGTTTGTATCATACTCTCCTTTGCTGCTAATAATAACTTTATATTATTTCAAATGAATATTAAAAGTGCCTTCATAAATGGGTGTATAAATGAAGAAGTATATGTTAAGAAACCCAAGGTTTTGAATGCTCTGAATTTCAAGAAAATGTGTTTAAACATAGGAAATCAGTGTATGGTCTAAAATAAGCAACTATCACATAGTATGATATACTTAGCTTCTTGCTTAAAAATAGTTTTGAAATAGCACAAGTACACACTAATTCGATGATATTATTTTTTGATCTACTAATTGATTGTGAAAAAAATGAGATGTGGGGTTGAGTTTTGTTTTCAAAAGTTGACAAGTTTTTGATAATTTATATATAAATAAAAAAACTAGTTTGGTTATGGTGACTTGGAGTAGAAGCAATCAGATTCAGGGGTAGCAAGCAATAAAAACATAAATAATTTGACACGTAGATTTATCCTAGTTCAACACTAACTTAACTACATCCAACCCCCTCATTTAGAAGGCTTTAATCCACTAATTCGAATACCACGAATTACAAAGCATTTGACCCTCCAAGCCAATATTTCCAAACAGTCTGAAAACCCCATACTTCTGAGGAACTAACCATCTTGACCCTACAAGCTAAGTTTTCTCCTAAAATTCTGAAAACCCTAGGTTGAAGAAGGAACTAAACCACTATCGGTTTGGATACAAAAGATTGGATCTTGAGTAGTTGCTTCTTAATAGTTGATGATAATAATAACTCTCACACTCTAAGAAAAGAACACTTAGAAAATAATTTTAACTTGAACAAGTATTTCTCTCTTTGAACTCTAAGACAACTCTTTTATATTTTTCGATGATTTTCTTCTTCAGCCTTGAGTGTCTATTGATATTTAAACTTTGGACTTCAATGTAGTCCTTGTTAAATTATGAATTGTATTTTGTTCAGATTGATTATATTCGTATTTTGTTCAGATTGATTATATTCGTATTTTGTTCAGATTACATTTGTAAATTCTTGAGAATGATTATGTTCATATTTTGTTGTAAATAAATCTTGATCAAATCTTCTTCAAATCATGACCATATCTTCTTTCATACTCTTTGAATTAAATATACTGTCCTTAAAAATATTTGTGGTATCATAAAAACTCTAGTATCAAATGAGCTTGGTTCCAACAATCTTCCCAATTTTTATGATGACAAAACTTGTATTTTTTATAACAACTTTGTAAGTACAGAAGTACGCCTAAGAGGGGGGGGGGGGGGGGGGGTGAATTAGGTGTTGATAAATTTTCTTGTTTTTAGTGATATGGTAGTTGGATTATCTAAGTTTAAGAAAAGACTTAATAATAAACTGCAGTAAGTAAATGGACTCTTCAAGATTTATACTGGTTCCCCTTATAACCAAGGGTACGTCCAGTCCTCTTGCACACCATAAGAGATTAATCTAATACTTGTCAGAAAATGTACAACTCCCACCCTGGGATTCTTGCTACAAACTTCTAACAATTCTTCTAAGATAGCACACCACTATCTTAAATGAGGCTATCTTTTACAAATGATACAATAAGGTTTGAATGAGTCTAAGATGTGGTATATTGATAAACAACTCAATAGCAATTCAAGTACTTGAGAACTGTATAGAATGATATGAAAATGGAATGCAAGTACTTAATATAAAATCAAAATTTTATTCAAAATTGTTCAATGTATGAATTTAAGGATTGTTGACCTTTGATCTGAAGTTATGGGGTATTTATACTGCATAAACATTTCTTCAGATTCCTGGCCATTGATCCAAGAGGTTTGATGAAAAATTACAATGTTCTAGAGCCATCCCAGTTCTGAAAAATTGTAATGTTTCCAGTTGTATTTGAATACAGGATATGTGTATTCGAATACACCTCTTTGTACGTTCAAAAATATTCCAATTTTACATCTTGTATTCGAATACACATTGGTGTGGTCGAATACAGATTAGTGAAAATTAGCCACTGACTTAGCTTGTATTCGACTACATATGTGTGTAGTCGAATACACAAAAAGAAATTTTGCCACTAACTTAACTTGTATTCGACTACAGATGTGTGTAGTCGAATACAACATTTAAATTTTTTCCTCTGACTTAAGTTGTATTCGAATACAACATGGTGTATTCGAATACACTTTTGTACTCAGTCAAAAATATGATTTGAAATGTTTTGTTAATGTTGTTTTGACTTTTGAAAATATGTTAAATGCATATTTACATATAAATTGTTCTCAAGTATTTGAACTATTGATTTGTATCGTATACCTTTACATTTTATCATTTATTATTTGGATGTTGAAGCTTATTGTGAGGACATTTTGATCTTTTTTTTGATCTTGTTGCATTGTCCATAATCAGTGGTCTTGTCGTTATCAAAAATATGTAGTTCACAAACTTTTCTTTTTATTTCTTTGACACCCCAAACTTAGGGCTCCTCCAAAGTCTAAGTATCATTTTCTCTCCATTTTATCAAATATATTTTTCCCTTTTTTGTAATCAAACAAAAAGACCTGAAAATGATATTTTTTCTTCATTTTTCTCTTTTTTTTTCATTGGTTTTTGAATATCATTTATACAAAAATTACAAGAAAATATATAAACTAATGTAAAAATAAACTACTTTGAAGTTATCACAACATCAGTCAAGTATAAAGGTAAGATTTAAGTTTTCCTCGATGAAGTCAAACCTATCTTCAGGTTAGTGAATATGTCAGCCCATTGGTGTTTAGTATCTACAAACTGAATAATTAGTATTCCTCTTTGAACAAAGTCCCTAATGAAGTGATGTTTGATCTCTATGTGCTTAGCTCTAGAATGAAAGATAGGATTTTTGGTTAGACATATGGCAGAAGTGTTATCGGAATAGATAGGAATGTTGGATTCTAGGATTTTGTAATCTTCAAGTTGATGTTTCATCCAAAGTTGTTGAGAACTACAATCAACTACTGAAATGTAATTAGCATCTATTGCTGACATTGCAATGATGTTTTGTCTTTTACTTAACCAAGATATTAAGTTGTCACCTAAAAGGTGCAATTTCCAGTAGTACTCTTTCTCTCAAGTTTATCTCAAACATAATCAGAATCATTGTATCAACTAAGTTTGTACTTTGGAGATTTCTTGTAGAATAAGGTAAGATTGGTAATTCCTTTTGGGTATTAAAGGATTTTCTTAACCACAGTTAAATGTGATTCCCTATGGTCAACTTGAAATCTTGCAAATACACATACACTAAACATGATGTAAGGTCTGGAAGTCGCAAGGTAAAGTACGAATCCTATCATTCCTCTATAGGTTTTTTGGTCAACTTTTTCGCCTGGATCGGCTTTTTCAAGTGAACGAGTAGGGTGTTTTGGTGTATCCATTGGTTTGCATTCCCTCATCTTAAACTTCTTTAGAAGTTCTTTTGTGTATTTAGTTTAAGGAATGTATATACCTTTTTGACTTTGTCAAACGTGTATCCCTAAGAAGAACTTAAGGTCACCCATCATACTTATTTGAAATAAATGTTTTATTAATTTAGATAATTCTTGTCAAAGAGTGCCAATAGTAGATTAAAAAATAATGTCATAAACATAAATTTGAATAATAAGAATGTCATATTCTATTGATTTTCTATAAAGTGTATTATCTATTTGTCCTCTTTCAAAGTTACTTATAAGTAATAAGCTACGAGGTATATCATACCATACCCTAGGTGCTTGTTTTAGACCATACATAGATGTCCTAAATTTAAAAACATGATTTGGAACTTTTGAACTTTCAAAACCAAAGGGTTGTTTAACATAGACTTCTTCACTTATATAACCATTTAGAAAAACACTTTTAACATCCATTTGAGGTATACATAGGTATACATATTAGGAATAATATTTGTACTTGATTGATCCGCTATGAGAATGTTGCATAATAGTTATGCAAGACTCTTTAATGGTTCTCATGTGACCATAGTGAGTAGTCTTTCGACTTGAAGTCACTAAAATCCCAACTTTGGAGAATTGTATACTTTGAAGCCATCAAACATTTTATGTAATAGGACAATCATAACAATAGTTATTAGGTCTACAATAACCTATGTAGAGGGACGTGAGATATGTAGATATGATTTATCCCTCCTAAATAGTAGGAGTTGTGTCTTGGGATTCTCATTCTTTATAGAGTAATGTGTTGAATGTGTGTGGCCACACCAAAATTGACCAATACAAGATATTGGTAGCATTAGCGATTGTATGTATATTCGAAAATCGAGAAATAAATTAATGGATCTAACAAGGATGTCACTTGTAATGCATTGTGATCAATTTAGTCATTTGGATGAAAGGAAAATTACTGCACAATAAATAGTGGTCATGGTAAGGTTAAAATCGTACCATCGATTTTCTCATTAATTGGATAACAATGATGCATGCTAGATACCACTCATTGTCTATTGTTGATACCTAATTTTGTCGTTATTTTTCTAATTATTTACAAAATTAAGCATAAAAGACTTGTTAGACTTTCCATTCCTTTTAAAGTAAAATAAACATGATAATGATTCCAATGACAATGATGTTAGCGACATAATCATTTATATATATATATATATATATATAAGTTAACAATAATTTTACACAACTAATTATAGGTAACTGTATTTTAAGGGATGTTGGAGAATGTTAATACCTTCTCTACGCATATTCCACTCCCGAACCCCAAATTTGGTTCCAAAACCCTTTTTTTTTAAAGGTTTTCCAATGTTTTCTCTATCTTGAAATAAACTTTGCTGACGACTCCATTGAATTCCAAGAACACTTGAAATTTTAGGCTGCAACAGCTGCCGACTCTACTAGGGACCCTTAGAGGGGTAAACCTAACATAATTATCTGTACAATATTTTTTTTACTTCATTTATTAGATTGTGATTCTCTTCACACATTACGCATTCATTTATAAACTTATGAGGGAGACCTTATAGTCAGGCCTGAGTGAAGCTTAAGTTTATTTAGAGATTTAGTGGTAATTATTTTGGATATACATCTTATTTGGTTATTGCAAAAATCTCGTCTAGAGTGTGACTCCGTTAGAAATACCTACATTTTGGATGTACTTTCTATTTGTAGGGATATTTCAATACGAATACTTGGCTCTAGAGACCAATGACTTTTAGGATTGTAGAACTCACCCAAGAAAGTGTTGAAGAATTAATAAGCTTATAGACTTGAAGATTTCGCCAATGTTGGATATACTACATCTAAGTCATGTTCTAGCCTTTTTGCTTTTAAATGGCATTATTGTTTTCCATCTTCCAACTTAGTATACCTCTCAATTTTTCTTTTTTGACCGATGCAAATAGTTTTTATCGTTATTAATAAAATTTAATTTTTTTTATAGTTCTATGCATTAAAAATTATTTTCAAAAATATTATATCATACAATATTCATAATTGTTTATTTTTATGTAGGTCCATTAGAGAACCGTTGAATTCCAAACTAGATTGTGGATATCTTTGATTGAAAATGGGATCCAACAATGAAACTACAATCCTAATGCTAAAGAAAACTCTAAATGTGAAGGCCAAAAATCCTTAGGTTGATAGTTTAAAAAGAATTCGTAAGTTGTTGGTGCTTAATCACCAATTAAACTTTACTAAGAAATATGGAAATATTCTTTATTTATTGGATGTGGACATAGAAATAGGGGCTATTAACTGTTTACCTCAATTCTATGACACTCCATTGAGATGTTTCACATTTCAAGACTTCCAACTTGCACCTACTTTGGAAGAGTTTCAACCAATTTTTCGCTACTCCTTAGAATAAAGGAAACCTTATCGTTACATGGGAAATTATCCATCCATATCCAAAGTCACTGAGATACTAAGGATTGAAGAGGAAGATTTGAATAACCAAAGGAAAAAAGGGACATTTGGTTTCATAAGGAAGTATTTTTAAGAAAGAGCTTATCATTTAGCTAAAGCACAAGGTTGTGGGGCTTTTATGGAGGCATAAACTCACCACCTATGGGATTGTTCTATTCTTGAGTGATGAAGAAATTAAAGATTTAACAGCAATCAATGTCTTCTTAGCTTTTAAGAATAAAGGGGAAAATCTTACAACCACCATCCTCGCTGATGTGTAGTATACACTTAACTATTGTCATGAGAAAAAAGACAAGATAATTTTGTTTTGTCTACTAGTTTTGTATGTCTGGTTGGTAAATCATTTATGTGAAAATGGGTGCCAAAAGCATTGCCTATCAATGATTTCAAGAATTATTACGTTGACATAAAGAATAATAAAAAATGGGTTTGGAGATTGGTAAATCTTACTAATAAAATAGTTCAATAAGTGAAATAGTGAGGTAAAACAAGTAATATACCCATGTAGAACCTTAACCCAATGTGCCACTTATCAGAATTAGAGGTTGTGTGAACTATAACTCAATATTGGCCTTGAGACAACTGGGTATCCCATAATAGGGGATCAAGCACCAAAACTAAAATTCATTTTATTCTTTATGACATGGGCCCATAAAAAATTGAAGATTTGTGAAGAATACGTAAATCTTTAGATATGATAATCAAAAAAAGGAAGGTGCTAAGGAAGGAGCACCAACCCACTATGATTGTCAATACAGAGGTACGCCTAAAAGGGGGGGGAGGTGAATTAGGTGTTAAGATATTTTCTTGTTTTCAGTGATATGGTAGTTGAATTTTCTGAGTTAATATAATGACTAATAATAAGTAAGTGCAGTAAATAAATGAACACAGTAGAATTATCCTGGTTCCCCTTATAACCAGGGGTACGTCCAGTCCTCTTGCACACCACACGAGATTAATCCACTTATTGTCAGAAAATGTACAACTCTCATCCAAGGATTCCTGCTACAAACTTCTAACAATACTTCTAAGATAGCACACCACTATCTTAGATTGAGCTACTTTTAAGAAAGTACTACTGTATTTTACAAGTGATACAATATGATTTTGAATAAGGATAAAGGAGAGGTATAACGATTTCAATCCAATAATACATCAACTACTTTGAGAACCTTTCAGAATGATATGAAACTGAAATGCAAGTACTTTGTAAAAAACAAAATTTTCTTCAAAGTTATTCAAGGTATTGATTCAAGGATTGTGTTGTGTTTGATATGAAGTTATGGCATATTTATACTCGATAAACATCTCTTTAGATTCGTGGTCAATGATCCAAGAGGTTTGATGAACAAATACAATGATATGGAGCCATTTCTGATCTGAAAAATTGTATTGTTTCCAGTTGTATTTGGATACAAGATGTGTGTATTCGAATACACCTCTTTGTAATGTTCAAATTTATTCAAAATTTTCACCTTGTATTTGAATACACCTTTCATGTAGTCGATTACAGATACGTGAAATTTGCTACTGATTTACTTTGTATTCGACTACAGAAGGTCGTAGTCGAATACATCTGCAAAGATTTTAGCCACTAACTTGCTATGTATTCGACTACAGATGGTCGTAGTCGAATACAAATGTGAGGCTTTTTCTTCTAACTTACTTTGTATTCAACTACAGCATGTTGTATTCGAATACCTTTTGTATTTTGTCAAAAATATTTGTTTTAAGTCTTTGTTAATGTAATTTTGACTTTTGAAAATTCTTTATATGCATACGTAAATATGAATGGTTCTCATGTATTTGAGGTATTGAGTTGTATCATTTACCTTTACATGTAAACACCTAATATGTTTGGATTTAAAGCTTATTAATAAAGATATTTGAACTTCTTTTTGAGCTTGTTGCTTTGATCATAAATGTTGATCTTTGTTGTCATAAAAAACATGTAGTTTACAATTACTAGTGAACAGATTGAAAGGTTGAAAACATCAATTCTAGATGGGGAAGAAGAAAAGAAGAATTTTCTAGACGAATTGATCATCGAGCATATGAGACTGCCCAAATGGAAAATGAGCAGAAGACAATTTCCCTTAAAAGATCAAATACGAGGGCAAATGTGGAGGAAGATTTTTGGCTCAAGTGTCAACACAATTTAAAGGCCTCTTACGAGTCCTTATGTTTGAGATGAGAAGAAAGAGACCAAGCATGAGAGAATGTTGAGAAATTGAAAAATTGGTTTAAAGATTCATAAATCAGTGAGAAACAACAATTGAAATATTTGAAACAACAATTGAAGAAAGCGGTAGTAGAATATAAGATAAGGATAGAAAAAGCAAATAATGAAAGACAAGAAATGGTTGTCATGTACCAAGATACATGGATGAAGGAACAAGAAGAGGTAAATATGTTCAGGATCCGAATGATGGATCAAGTGAAAGCAATAAAGATATTTTGGCAATAAGGGTTAATGTGGATGGATCGTTGCGAAAAACTCTCTTTCATTGCCAACCAAGCCATCGAAAAGGTCCTTGTACTCCTAAGAAAAGTAGAAGCGCGAATAGTTCCATCCGCCACACTTGCTACAAGTATTACTTTCATTCAATATTGTAATAATTTGATAGAAGCAATGAATGGTTTAATTCACATAGATCAATAAAAACAATGTATTTTGAATATAAAACTATGGCACTTGTACCCTTTTAATTATCAATGAAGGAGCTTATTTTGCATTTTCTCTACATATGCGTTTGGTTTTGATGCAGGATCCCGACAAGATGCTAGTGTCTAGGTTGTGAAATAAATGGTTTCTGAAATATTCACATGCATGTAATTGAAGGAAAATGTTGGTTGAATCGTAGAGGCTATACAAGCTTTGGTAATGAAGGAGAGTAAAGATACAAATCCTCTCGTTCTGGTTCTGTTTTTGTCTCTTGTTTTGGTGGTATCCTCTAGTCGTATCCTCATCTAATATTTGGTTCCATTTTTGCCTCTAGTGGTGTCATCTGATTCTGTTTCTACCACTTATTTTGGTTCTCTCTCTGGTGTTGGTGGTATCCTTTAGTTATATCATTTTCTAGTATCATCTGGTTCCATTTCGTTTCTGCCTTTGGAGATATTCTCTGGTATCCTCTGCTCGTATCTTCTTTTGGCATCTTCTAGTGATATCCTTTGGTGGTATCCTATAGTCGTATGATCTTCTGGTATCTTCTAGTCGTATCCTCTAGTGGTATCCTTTTATTCTGGGTTTGTTTTTGCCTTTGTGGTACACTCTGATGGTATACTCTAGTCGTATCCCCTTTTAATACCCTCTAATTGTATCCTCTGGTGGCATTCTTTGGTAATATCTTCTAACAAATCCTCTATCGATGCTCTCTCTAATAAGATGGAAGCGTCGATGTGACACTCTAAATCCGAAAATAATATATATAATAATTTATATCATATTCCTATAAAATTTGCAGCAGATAATTAAAAATATATTTACAAGAAAATACAAACTTTATATTTAATTTAGGATATCACGTTTCTCAAAAATAAAAATAAAAACTCTTTAAATTTATTTTATTAATTAAAATAGTGCAACCTCGATAAGCATTATTTAAGTATAATTACTTGATTTAATTCTAAAAACATACTAGTAATTCTAAGGTTTTCATACAAAAATTCAATTCAAATTAAATAAGTAAAATACAAATTAAAACCCTTATTCCCGGTATCCCCTATCAGAGTGGGGTTCCTCCCAAACTTAAACTTCAAGACTCATTAACCTGTAATAACTGCGATTTTGCAAACACAGGACCTAGCCAGTCAAACACAAACAACGAATGAGGTGAGTTTCAAAATCATGATGACAATACAATACAAGTAAGAAGAACACACAAACAATCATAATAGGACCGTATCATTACACAAATATTCCATCAAGAAAATATCACATTCAAAGGTCAAAATCACTCAAGGAAAATGAATAGATTTCACTGTAACATCAAATTTTCTAAGAGAAATTATGACCACACACGATACATATTAATAACAACAAAATAATTACAATAAAATGCAATGTTATGCATGAGCTTAGACTCTACTTCACAATGTGGTATCTTTCTAACTCTGAAGTACTTGGTTAGGACGCTTGATACTATGCCACCATCTCGGTGGGCGGACAATTCAAATTGGCCCTGTCCTCATAGATCCCCTCAACTCAACCCGAGACACATATACGTGACAGTCGAGGTAAATGTGTGTTGCGTGGTAGCTCCCGACATTTGGAGTGCTACCTCCAAGTCACCTTGGAATTCCCCGCCCGAATACCTTCAAGGTCTAACAATCTTGCCTTAAGGCTCGACAGCAGATCGCCACAATCAGGTTCATTAAGTTGTACTTCCCCGTAATCACTATGCTTGTTAGGCCCTACCTATATGATGACAAAATAATCTTCACTTCACAATTTTTCAATATTTATTTTCTCCCCTCGTTGACCTATGATACACCATTAAGGACCGTCATCTCAAACACAAATTGAAATCACAATTATTTCACCAACTATGGGGTTACTTTAATATTCTCATCATAAATTCACAATATCACTATCATTAAACATATCTCATCACATAAACTCATCACATAGGTTTGTCACAAATTTATAACATCGTTATTATTAATTATACATCATCATAATCACATAAATGTATCAAAATAAATTCACTTTTTATCGTCACATCACATAAACACTTCTAATCAAACTTATACATAAAATTCATTCAACATCTAATATCACAATAATATCAAATATCACACATTTAGTAAAAATAAATCAAACATCACAATAATATCCAATACCACACATTTAGCGAAGTTAAATCAATCAAAACCTTATAAATATTTCTATTCCATATTTTAATCTCATAATTCCCATATTTTAACATTAATTAATTTATCACTGAAATGGCTACTGCCGTACGTAACGAGCCCCAAATGAATCGTTGGAAAATATGGTTTTCTCGTTCATCTCAAATTATATTATACTCATGAATTCAAACGCTATATCATCCCTTACCTTATTTTGAAGCTTTCACACACGAATACCATTCCACGAGAAACAACCTTTGTTCATTGACTCTTTGTCCTTCAATTGATCTAACTCGACAGTTTATGGGTAAACGTTAAAAATAAATTATGAGAAGATACTCTAAAAACTAACAGCGCCAACTCACAGCGCCACTATTCAGTTTATGGGTAAACATTTAAAATAAATTATGAGTAGAATTGACGTTTATCTCCTTCTTTGAACTCTTCCAACTCACAGCGCCACTATTTAGACGAAACACATAGCCAAACTGCGATCTTGAGTCGTCTTTATCAGTTTGGAAGTTAGCATCAGTGTAGCCCTTTACGATGAGTTCTTTCTCATCACCATACACTAAGCAATGAAACCTTAGTCCTTCTCAAATACTTTAGGATTTTCTTAGTTGTGGTCCAGTGACCTTCACCAGGATATATGATTAATACATGTTCGTCATGCTCAGCGGATATTGGACATCTGTCTAGTACATATCATGGCTTATATGATAGATCATATTGCTGAGGCATAAGACATTTTACTCATGTGGAGGAGTGTGTGTGATGTAGATAGGATTCATTTTTTCTATATAACAATAGTTATGTCATAGGCCACTTGATAGAGCGACACCGTGTAAATGCATGACCATACTAGAATGGATCAATATTTGATATTGGGTCTATTAGTTTTACGGATCTACTCGGGGATTGAGAAATAAAGAATTGATCATTGCAAGGATGACATGTATTGTGACTTGTATTCAATTAGTTATTTGAACAAATGGATAATTCATGCACGATAAATAATTGTCGCAATAAAATTTAAATTGTATCACCGATTTTCTCACGAGAATCTATAAGAGTTACATGCATAAAGTATTGTTAGATGATTGAATGATTAAATTTAATAATATTTGATTTAATTAGATGTTAACCGTACTAACTATGATTTATTATTTAATATATTTTTAATTTATGTAATTGAATATTATTTGGATAAATAAATGGGGATTGACAATTAATTCAATTTAATTAAACATAATATAATTTAATAAATAATTTATATTTAATTAAAATAGTTTAATTTAATATAATTTTTAGAACTTATTTTTGCTTGAGCTCAAAATAGGAGTTTTAAGGTTTTAGTGGCTCATTCTCTATAAATAGAGGAATTGCAGAATCTCCAAGTAATCATGTAGGCTATGTAGAGATGCCGATAGTTTCCACGTTGGTGATCAAAGTTAAAGCATGATTCAAAAGAGATGTTTCGTGTTGGTGATCTTTCTCCTCGATATTTTAAGAGGTAAACACATAAACCCTTATAGTGAAATTTGGTGCTTACAGGATCCTTGGCTAAAGGGGTTTTCTGCTCATGACAATGATTTAAAAAAGGGTTCTTCAAGTCTATCTCAAGATTCCACAACAGTTGTTTCGTAAAGATATAAATGGATGCTAATACTAGAAGGGATTGTGCAAATGATCTTTGGCTTCCAATATTCTTGAGATATTTGTGTTTCATATTCCAATTTCCAACAGTTCAAACACTTTGTAAATCATCATGATAAGCAAAGGAAAACTCAAAAAAAAAATCTCAAGGGGAACCACGTCCCATGAACCAATCGATTTCCATATTTTTTAAAGCTTTTGACGTCAATTTCATAAAATGATTGGTGTATTTCCTTTAGACATCGTAACTCTACGATGAAGGTTATTCTTGTAAATTGCCAAAACTAGTTGATATTCATCTTCTCGAATTTTGATAGCACTTTTTAATGTAGAGTTTTGGTAATTAACTCAATTGAATGGTACATGAATTTTAGAGAGCTTGGGGCAAAAATTTAAATATGGATTGTAGAGTGTTGACCGACACAACTATGTTGGTCGGAGGAGTTTTTGTGACAATCCTTGCAAGCATAAGTCATGAAGAACATACCATATGCGTTATTTATGCATGACAACAATTGACGAGAGAACCATAATGTCAACCCCAACAGCAACCGACAACTCAACAACAATGACAAAAAGAAACCAAATGGAAAACAAATTGAACCATCAATTAGATTAAATAAATCAAATGTGAATTAGAAGCCAACTTCAATAGAGTGTCCAAACACGAATCAAAAGCCAAACATGAATCATAATTCAGACCCAACAACAAAAACCAAACGTGAACGCAAATGCGAAAATAGTTTCAACGCATGATGCGAATTACAGATTAAATGTGAGTTAGATTGACAATAAAAGAAAACAAAGGTAATACAATTTTTACTAAATTATCCTCTGATCAAATAATTTGGTCACATGTTTTTAACTTTTTACTGTGGCATTTTAAAAGCGTTGTATAGCTTAGATTAATTTTTTTAGCTTGTTTTTAATCTTTGGGTCGAATTGAATTTTATTATTTACATATTAACTCATGTTCGCGCTGTAGATCATAACTTGAGCTCTGTTGGAATAAAAACCCAATGGTGAACTTTGTTGGGTCTAAATTGCATATTTCATTATCTGGATTTTTATTTATTACTAATTTTATGTAGCGGGCCATTTGTTTTACAAGTCCAAAAACTGAGTACAAAGTTTTAGGTTAAGTAGTGGGCCATTTGTTTCATAAGACTAATCCATGAGTTCAAAGTTTCATCAACACCTTTAGATTCAGGTTACACTGTCAATTTTGCTTCATGATTCTATTTATGTTTATTTGATTATATTGATATTCTAATTGTGATGCTTAATCTAGTCAAAGAAATCGAATTCACAAAGGATTGATTACGCTTGTTTGATCAATTATATAGTCAAATAAGAAATAGAGTCACAATATAGAAATTCAATCCGTTGGTAGAATCTATGATAAGTTTGAAACTCTCGAATTAGTGGATTAATAATTTTTTTAATCTGTTCGAACAAAAACTCTAAAAACCCTTTTTTTAATTATGACTTTCAATTTGACTAATATTATCATATCATTAGTCCATACAAACAACTTGAATTTTTACATTTATCTACATTTTATCACTTGTATTTGACCCGTGTGCGACATACTATCATAAATACATTGATGTGTTGAACATTATCATAAATCTAAAAACCCCTCTTCATGAATTGATGTGTTGACCATTATCATAAATACAAAGTATATATATTACTTAGTGTGGGCACATACTATTAATTAGAGTATGATTCGGACTACAGTCATTAATATCATATTTAAAATTTATAGTGATATTTATTTTCAATTAATTTTATTTTGCAAATGTGATGCTAGTAACACCCCGATTTTCAAAGCGAGGGTGTATTTTTTTTTCCAAAACAAATTAAAATAAAACAGAGAAATAAATAAGGTAAACACCTTTGGATAAATAATTAAGTCATTACAATTTACAAGCAGCGGAAAAGTTTCTCCAAATATAAATACGAAATATTTACATATCAAAAAGTGGTACAGTCTTCCAGTTTAAAATAAACACAATACAAAAGAAAGACGTTTGTTCTCACTATGTCAACCTAATCTGATCATTCTACCAAACAAACTAAACACCTTGAGTGATCTCCATGCGCCCCGTAAGATCCTCCTAATATAGCTCTAGTTAGGCATTCCCATCTACATCCCCATCCACAGGGTATGAACCAGTAGGATCGTCCTATCTCTCATCTGAGGGCAAAGCGCAGATTTCCATAATAGTTGTAAAGGGTCACCAACCGAAATTAACAGTTAACACATAACATTTAAGTTTTTAATGCAGAAATAACATTTCCACTTAGCATGCACCTTAAAAGGGTTTCCATATGCTAAACATGCATAAACAAAGTTGAAAATTGAAGTTTTTAACAAAACAACAATGTTGTATTCGAATACAGCATCTCTGTATTCGAATACAAGGCTGTTTCAGCATTCAGCAGCAAAAACAGCATGTCTGTATTTGAATACAACAATTTGTATTCGACTACACAGCAAGTCAGTAGCAAAACAACATGTATGTATTTGAATACAGCTTCCTGTATTCGAATACACAACAAACAGCAGCAGAAAAACAGCAAAATTCAGCATTTTTCAGCTTTTTAAAGGGTATCAAAACCAATCAACACTTACACACAAATCCAAACAATCATACTTAACAATTATAGCGCAAACACTACGACATCTTGAGTTTTGAAATGGTTTTGCAATCAATCACACTTACAAACAATTCCAAAACATCCACACTTGGCAATTATAACAAAATCACCACGACAATTTAAGTTTCGAAAAGGTTTTGCAATCAACCACACTTACACGCAATTCCAAAACATAACACTTAGCATTTTCAACACAATCACCACGACAACTTGAGTTTTGAAATAGTTTACAATCAATCACTCTTACGCATAATATCAACACATAACACTTAGCATTTTCAACACAATCACCACGACAACTTGAGTTTCGAAATAGTTTACAATCAATCACTCTTACGCATAATATCAACACATAACACTTAGCAATTTCAACACAATCATAAACTTGAATCAAAAACACACTTACACATAATTTCAAACCATAACACTTAGCAAAATCAACACAATCATAATTTAAATCAACCACGACTCGTGTGCCAAGCACCCTAATGCAATGCGTATATGCCAAAATGCATGGACTCGGAATTCCAAACCAAAACCCTCCTCAAAGGGCCGTAAATCATAATTGTACCACCTATCGCAGGCCAAAGTAACAATTACCAAGGTGCCACCTATCACGGGTTTGTACGATTTACTAAAAAGCGTAAACCATAAACGTACTGCCTATCACGGGCCCGTATCGTTTACCAAGGTGCCACCTATCATGGGTCTGCATGGTTTACTAAAAATAACGTAAATTGTAAATGTACCGCCTATCACAAGCCAAAGTACTCTTTACCAAGGTGCCACCTATCACGGGTCTGCCCAATTTACAAAAAACCGTAAATCGTAAAAGTACCCCCTATCACGGGCCAAAGTACTATTTACCAAGGTGCCACCTATCACGGGTCTGCACAATTTACAAAAACGTAAATCATAAATGTACCGCCTATCACAGGCCAAAGCACTATTTATCAGGGTGCCACCTATCACGGGTCTGCACGATTTACAAAAAGCATGAAAATGCATGAGCATATACTGACTCCATCCACAATAATCGTTAAGCAAATGCAGATATTAAAAGATTCCCCATTTTCAATACGCATTTAACTTAAACGATTTTCACGCCAAACATTAAGCAAACAGACATATTAAGAGATTCCCCATTGTTAATATTCTTTTAACTTAAACGGTTTTCAAAACAACATTAAGTAACCAAAACATTAAGAGATTCCCCATTCTTAACGCCCGGTTAACTTAAACGATTCTCAAAACAAACATTAAGTAAACAAGAAATTAAGAGATTCCCCATTCTTAATTCTCATTTGACTTAAACGATTTTCCAAAACATTAGTAAACAGAGATATTAAGAGATTCTCCATTCTTAATACTCATTTAACTCAAAACGATTTTCACAAACACACATTAAGTAAACAAGATATTAAGAGATTCCCCATTCTTAATACTCATTTACCTTAATGGTTTTCAAATTCCACACAAAACAAACTCAAACATATTATCAATCCACATCAAAAACACATAAATTCGTAATTCACACCAAAACACATCCAACCACTTTTCCACACAAACCACACCAAACACATCACAAATTCTATGATTATCAAATATGAAAACACCGAATACGACGACACAAATTGACACAATCCATCACTCGAACCCAACAAGTTTCATATACTCGAAATCATACATAAATGGGTTTAAAATTCATTCTCCACAAAACATTACTTTAACCCTAACCAAATTCTCTTCCACACAACCACAAGTAAGTCCCTAAATGCAAACTAAAAGTTTGGAAGGAGCCCTTACCTTCACGTTAGCTTTAACGTGCGATTACAGTGCCGCGAGTAAATCCGGTAAAATCTTCCGTTCGCAACGCCGCTTCCAAAGTTGGTTCCCTAGCACCGTAGCGTGGTAGTGAGCAACTTTCCCTTCTATCTCTTCGCGAAATGAAGCTTAGATCTAGATGAAACGGGGAGGTTTGTGTTTGATAGTTTTGAAATCCCTAATACCGTTTTCGAATCCGGGAAGAAGAAAGAAGTTGGAAATTTGTTCTTTCTCACCCACTAAGCTTTGGGTTTCTTTTCTTGAAGCAAAAGGAGGAAAACAAAATGGAAGGAAGTAGGAAGAAGAAGAGGGGTTCGCGAGAATGGAAGAGGCATCATTTTCGTTTTCTCTTTTTCCTTCCTCTGTTTGCATCATTCTGTCTTTGTTCCTTCCTTTTCTAACTTCTTTCTAACATATATATATATATATATATATATATATATATATATATATATATATACTACATACTTATTTATATATATTACTTACTATATATATATATATATTAATTATAATATATATTCATATATATATATATATATATATATATTATAATTAAAACTAAACCAATAAATATCTAACAACTCTCACACTCATCTCAATCTAATTTGATAAAATATCTACTCTCGTTGCAACCCAATTGACAGATGAATTTTCAGCAACGAGTGATATTTTTAACAAAACTATCCGGTATTAAATTCTTCGTAACGTTAATAAATTATCCTCCGACAAATAATTTTAATCCAATTTCCAAAAATATATTTTGGCATTTAACTCACTAATTATTAATAACTTCGGCTAGAAAGCGTACGAGTTCAATACTAAAATACACTAAAATACATAAAGTATAATTTAAAATTATGGGTCTTACAATGCTTATAGTGGAACAAATGATAGTATTAAAATTTTGGTTACCTTGGATTTCAAAAATCTACTTCTATTTTCCAAGCGATGCTGATATGCTTTATTCCCATATCAATATTACAAAATCTACATGTTTAAATAGAGAACAAGAAAATACATAACTAAAAATATGAGTTACTAATCACTAGGGGTAGGAATAGGTCAGGTCAAGTCACACTTTGAAATTCTTGAGTTTGGCCTACAATTAATTCTTTAGGCCTAACTCTGACCTATGACCTATCATAGACTTTTTTTTTTTCGGTCTCCTCTACCCTTTTTAAAAGTCTGACCTGATATAAAAGCCAATTTAAAAGCCTTATTCAAATTAAAACATTTAAATATTATATTTTACGTTTTTTTAAATATGCTAAACTAGGACTTTATATACAAAAAAAACTAATCAATCTAATAAAATAATACCTAATCAATGCAACAACTTTTCAAGAAAAAAAAATGATTCTATAATTAGTCCATATACACATATCAAGAACCATGATGCTCTATCCATACCAACTTACATGATGCTCTACCCATACCAATTTACATGATGCTCTCCACATACCAATACTAATGTACATATGTATATATTAAACAAAAAATGATTTTTGTAACAAAGTGATTTTAAACAATTCTGAAACAAACACCATTTAAACCCTAATATATGATAGTTGATTCCAAAGAATAGATTTTTTTTCATGAAACAAATGCACCCATTATTACCTCTCAAATAAGTTTTTTCAAAAAGACTCAGACATATTCAGTAATAATATAATTAATATTATTATCAACTCTAAAATACTTCTAAAGGGACTGCACCTATTTTATGCATTTTTTTTACTAGTTTTTACAAACTCACATATACTGGTTGGATTTATGATTTATTTTTATTTATAAAACCTAAAACTAGAACAACTTCAATGGAGTTTCTAGAACAGTTTTAAGAGATTTTACAAATGCTAACTTTATTTAAGGAATACAAAGATAAAATTAAAAAAAAAATTAAGATTTTGAAGTAGTAAATATTGAAATCTTTCATCGTATAATAGTTAAATAATAATATGAATGATTGAACTTGAAAAGAATGTGAGAAGAAAAGGACAGTGAGAATAATGAATTGCTACTGAATATAGAACGACCATTGAGTGATAGCCTAATCGATATATTGATATAGGCTTTAAAATAGGAATAATATTTTTAATAAACAATAAAAAAACATTAATAAATAATAAAATATATATAGGTCAGTCTATCAGGTATGAAAGACTTTTTAATAAGTTTGAATTTGCCCTATTTAAATAAATAGGCTTTAAAAATAGTTTGAACCTAACATTTTTATTAAACAGGCCAGACCATACCATAAGTAAGCTAGCCGCAGACCCCTAACTAACGGTCTAACCTATTCCCTCCCCCTACTGACAATTAATAATGTTTATTTTTTCCTTTGCCAAATGCAATAGATAGGCCAAAGATTTAGTTTTTAAGAAGAAAAAAAAACATTAATTATTTTTTGAGAATATAATAAAAAATTATTGGTTTGATCATCACATATTACAACATTACAAAATTCATTTGCATAGCTTTTGAAACTATAGTTATGCATGTTTATAAATAATTTGGTTGAAACATTGCTCCTAAATTAGCTCTTCAATGTATAAAAAGACAGATGAAGTGACTTCTTCTTAGACAATCATATGAAAAGAAAAAGAAATATTAAGTAACTAGTGTGTTATTAGTTCCCCGATATTTTTTTTATTATCTTTAATTGTAATATATATTTTAACTTATCTAAATAAATGCTAAAAAAAAACTAAAAAGAGTATATAATAGTTATAAGGCCGTAAATTTTTATATAAGTCAAACCGCTTTATACAAAGCCTATTTAATTTATTATAGACACATGGTGTAGCAAAATAGAACATAAATTTATACTTAAATATGATTTATTAAAGTATTTGTGATTACAAATGACCTAAAAGATCAATAAGTAGCAACACAATTTTATTTATTTGTAAATTTGGAGTAAAAGAGCATACCTTTTTAATCATGATTTCATTCATGACACATTGGTAACTTGTTCCTCTTATTAAATAGATATTAATATGTTTTGTTACATGGATAATTTACAAATGGATTTGACATTTGGGGGATTTTAATGTCTGTTAAAAAAACGTGTTTTACGTCTTGGTGGAGGGGGATCCCATGAAATATTGGGAGTATACTCTACAGGAGGGGGAGAGCGCCTGCGAAAGCGTTCGCGTAAATACTTGGAAAAGTCCTTGAAACCTTGCCAATTAATGTCGAGTTGTCCTTTTATGTCGTAATTAGGTGGTTTAGGAATTGGTGTCTTGGAGATTTGTGGGCTTACATCAACAAGTCCTTGTGAAACAAGGATAAGAGCAGCAAGGAACAACATTAGTAAGGTTAAGAAATTCGAAACCATTTTCATAAGTTGTTTTAATGTTTCTACATTACATATAAAGAATAATCATATTTTATACTAGTTTGTAGCCCAAATGGATTTGCAATGTCTCAATCTGAGTTATATGTGTTGTCCCTTATTATTATTGGCTTTCCACACATGTTAGTCTTTTCTATTAATTCAACACCATACTTTAGAACCAAAAAGATACATTAACTATATTGATAGAGTAAAATTAAAATTTACATTAATTTAAAATTGGATATTATTTGTATATGATTATTCGAAACCATATTTAGCCATATAGAAATTTGTTGATATATTTTAGAAGTTAACTTTACAAATTAAAATAGCATTAAAGTGTAATTTAATTGGAACATTGTTTATGTAATTAAATGTTACATTTTTTATTTTTGTATTCAACTTAAAAAGTTAATATCTATAGCTGCAAATAAAAAATATCTAATTTAATTATACAAAAATACATAATCGTTCAATTTATTGATTCAACGCGACGTTAACAATAAAATAGAATAAAAACTTATTGCAACAAATTGGATTAGCTATAAGGCTAAACTAACGTCGTAAAGGTTGGGTGAAAAAAATAATATTGACATTTATGCAACTGTATTCCAACCCGTTCTATCTTAGTCTTATTTTTTATTAATCGCTTCAAATCACCCATGAAACTTCGAAATGCATACTTCCACCTATATTAAACTTGTTCCCTGGGAATAACTTCATAAGGTTAACTTTGGTCAATGAGTTTAAAACATTGTTTGACAATAAACTAAATACAATCTGAAGTAAGGGTTCCATGAAAAAATGATGAGCACACTATACAAAAATATGGATTTTATAGCACATCTTTAATAGCGATTGCTAAATAAAATTTTTGTTGTATTATGTTTTAAAAATACACAAAATCTTAGACAATGTTTCTTTGAAAAGCAATGTCATACATACTAATAACAAAGCCTTTAACAACGTTTTTTATAAAAGCGTTGACATATGAAGGCTATATTGGTTTTATTCACCAAACTCTCTATGCGAACTAATTTCATCACTTTATTTGTGAACTCTCCCAAACCCTCTCTACGAAGTAGTTTCTTCACCTAACAACTGATTTTCTTCACCAAACCTTAATTTCGTCGTCGCATCTCTGTTGGGGAGTCCATGGGAGCGCGACATCCGGAAGGGGCTAAACATCAAGGATTCTTAAGAGACTTAGACACCATATCTCAAATCAAAACCTTAAGGCATTAGGTTCATGGGTCATTCTCCTTATATATCCAATATAGCCTTCATTCCTAGTTAATGTGGGACTAAACATCAAGGATTCTTAAGAGACTTAGACACCACATATAAACCCAAAACCTTAAGGCATTAGGTTCACAGGTCATTCTCCTTATATATCCAATATAGCCTTCATTCCTAGTCAATGTGGGACTAACCACTCATAATTGAATTCCAACAAATATCCCCCTCAATTATGAGTTCCTGTAACACCCCAATTTCTCATTACCTTATTTTAAATAGTATAATGATACAATATTGTATTTTATTTTTATTTTTATATATGAGTGTTAATATGTGTTCTAATCTCCTTAGGTGTGTCTATGTGTTTGCCTTAGTAATTGATTTAAATCGTTGATTTTAATTGTATGTAACTTGATGAAATTATATATATATATATATACATATATATATATATATATTTAAATAAAATACTATAAGGAGTGAAATTGTGTTGCTATATTAATTTATTATTTAGCACTAATAGAGTGAGTTATTATTAATAATAATAACAATAATAATAACAAGAATAATAATAATAATAATAATAATAATAATAATAATAATAAAAATTCTAATGGTTGGAAGGGATTATAGCAATAACCAGCCCATGTTTTGTGAACAGGCCCAGATAACAAAACCTAAATTCACTAATATATATACATAAGAGGCTATAGGATGACATGTTACTCTCCCTCCTGTTCTGAAAAGAAAAATTGGCTGGGCACATGCTATATTCCATAAATTCCCAAAACAGAAGAGAAATAGTAGGAAAGGTGTTGTTGTTGTGTTGTACGCTGCAGAGGATTGGTTGCTGCCTTATAGCCTCCACTCTCATTTCATTAACCAAAACAATATATTGATTTAAAAAAAAAAAATCAGGTACACCTTCCCAATTCCACCAATTATATTAGAATAGGATAATTATATCAATATTGGGCTGTTAATCAAAGTGTGATAATGTTGGATAGTATGTATGCAGTCCTAGTTGCTATATCGAACTATATGAGTACATAGCATATATCCAGTTATTTCAATTTTCAGTAATATCAGATTGATAATCAGATCATTGTAACACTAAGCATGTGTCCCTTTATTCCAATTTTTAGGACTAGACGTACCACTGAACTATGTTACTGAATGTATATTCAAAATTAACTTAATTTACTTATTTATTTATTATTTATTTTATAAAAATAAATAATAGTTAAATAAATAGATAATTAAATAAATAAATAATAAATAAGTAAATAAATAAATAAATAATAAAATAAATGATAAATAAATAATCAAATAAGTAAATGAATAAATAGATAATAAAATGAATTAATAAAAATTTACTAATAAGTAAATATGTAAATTAAAAATAAATAATAAGTAAATAATAATTAAATAAATAAGTAAATAAATAATTAAATAACAAAATAATTAATAAATAAATAAGTAATCAGATAAATAAATAATAAAATAAATTATAAATAAATAAATTACAAATAATTAAATAAGTAATTGAATAAATAAATGAT